>VUQH01032451.1:0-39955 GCA_015106775.1 Etroplus canarensis | reverse complement strand
TGTGTGTGTGTGTGTGTGTGTGTGTGTGTGGGGGGGGGGGTTGATGTGATGTGTGTGTGTGTGTGTCTCTGACTGCATATGCTCCCCTCTTTGTCCCTAGGGCGAGGTAGAGGTCTGTGGTAATTACTTTTCTTGGACCAGGAAAGAATGCTGGTAGAGAGCAGGAAGGAAGCCAGCAAGAACCAATCAGGTGTTGGATCTTTGATTAAAGCTTTCTTAAACACATAATAATGTGCAGTTTGCTACGTACAGACAACTTTTTTCAGAATATATGATGAGAATTTTAAAAACCATATTTATTCAGACAAATAGGGAGAGGGGGAAACATGAACAACAAAGCAGGGCAAACTGGGATATACAGCAATTCATAAATGGCCAATTTTGGAAATTTTACATGCAACAATTCTTAAAACAGTACCCAGCTTCTGTGTTTAAAGGAGCTATCAACGAAAATAAAGCAGTGAAGAGGGTTGTGTAACACTGACCATGGCTCTCCTAATTGGCCCTCAAGAGAGTCACTGCTGAAGGCGGGCACTTTCTTCTCATTCCTGTCCTGCAGCAGGCCCACCCTTACTGTTCTCATTCTGCATTTCAGGATTGGGAACACTATTAAGGGCATTGGGTGGGATGCATGTGAGTATCTTTGAAAGACTACTTGGGGGGTTTGTGTGTGCGGTTATGTGTGGCCTGATTGGATGCAGCGCTCCTGTTTATACAAGCCCCATTTGAATTAGTTGAATTGATGTAAAACACTTTAAAAATTGCTATCTCTCCCAGATGAGATAAACATCAACTCATCAGGAATTCCAGCCACAGCCAAACAAGCCTGCCAAAGTTTCCCATCAGTACACCTCGTCCAGAATGTCAATGTCCCTTAATACTGATTCTGATTCTAATCCTAACCCGGGCCCCTTCACTCTGGGGACTTGCTAAAGATTTGTTCAGGAGGCTTTTGAAATTTTCAGGACTTTACATTTGGCTCCTTTTTTTGTGTGTGCCTGTCATTTCAACTGAAATTGCAATGCAGAAAGAAAGAGAATTAATACTGTCTCAATGTGCATGCACTGAAACAGAGCAACGCACACCACAGTCATCACTTTCCTCCACCCATTTGTACTGTATTTTCCATAGCACTCGAAAGCCTGTTTCTTTTAGTAGCATCATATGCTTCCTTTGAAGTGAAACTTTTCAAGGTGAAAATACTGACTGCAAAAAACTCAGCCGTTTAGAATTTTGCCATTTGCAACCCTTTTCCTTGAACAAAATCCAAATTTAAGCAGCGTGGCTTAAAATTTGTCTCTGTCATCCAAAAACTTTTGTGATGCAAAAATAACAATTGCGACTTCATCGCAAGCTGGTACCAAAGCAATGCCGCAATTTTCAATGCTTTGTTGTCATACAGAATGGAATAATTTGAATGTAAACAGTCAGCACAAGTTTCTTTTTGTTGGAAACAGTTCTGGCTTGAACACATTAAGTCATAGTCATCGTGCCACCTCCTGTCAATAGGAAGTTGGAAAACATTGCCCAATTTATTTAATATTTTCACAGAGGGGGCTACAGATGATATACAGCAACATGTCATTTAATTAGTGGATGCTCTGTAATACTGCATAGCACACAGAATGTTACTCCTTTGTGCACTATCCAATAAGAAGAACAAACTACATGCTGGAAATAAAACCCCTCAACTGCAGCACATCCTGATGTGCAGGGACCCATCATTGCCACTTACAGCTTTAATGAAACATCAATTCTATTGTCAACAGCAAGAAAAACAAGGATGCAAAGAACAAAGAGGAAAAACTTTACATTTGAGTTGTGCTTTAAAGTATGTGCTTCAAATGCTCAGTATATGTTCAGAAACACTAACCTGCTTATTTGATTTTTAAACCATTCTTTCCAGAAAAACTCATTGTGGAACACGATTCGTGTAGGAAATAAAATAGCATGTAAGTTTACAACCTTGGTCTCATTTAGTATGCATTAATCTACTGGTGATCCCTGTAGTGTAGCGGTTTACACATTCACCTTACAAGCAAAAGGACTCGATTCCAAGTGGGGACACAAACCCCTTTCATCATGGAGGGTTGCGTCAGGAAAGGCATCCAGTGTAAAACCTCTGCCGAATTACCAATGTGGTACCCCTTGGGGAGTATACAAGGGACTTAAATGGTGTGTACTTATATAGCGCTTTTAGCTATCAGAGCGCTTTACAATTACACTCACTCACCCATTCACACACACCAATGGCAGCAGAGCTGCCATGCAAGGCACTAACCAAGCCATCAGGAGCAACGTGGGGTCAAGTGTCTTGCCCAAGGACACATCGACACGTGGGCTGGCAGAGTGGGAACCGAACCTGCGATCAACTGAGCCGAGGTCGACCACTCTACCTCTGCACCACAGCCGCCCCCAGCATATGCATTGATCTACTAGCAAACAAATTATTGCCTGATATTCATTGGGCAGATCTGAAATGACATACACAGGTTGTGGTCATATAGCAACGCCTGCACTCAACACACCACTGTATAAACTTTGCTTGATTAGAAGACTCTGTATCTGTACTGTGCAGCGGTTGACCACAAAGTGGGGCTATGATCCAAAGCCTCCAGGGAAGAAAATAATTAATAAGAAACACAAACTGTGCTTTAGAAAATAAGGTATGCGTCAGTGTGTAAATAGTTAAAGCCTTATATTTAGATATTTGTTCATATATTCAAACTCCTCTTTAGATTTAAAGGAGATGCCTTTTGCATACTTTTGATGATCATTCTTTTATAAACACTGTGTGATTGAGGGCTACCATGTTAAAATCATTGTATGTAAAGAATGATGAGAAAACCGCTCCAACTATGAAGTTGCATCTCATACGTCATTTTTATTATTCTATTTCCCATTTTTAGTTATTTTTGAGTAAATGTTATTGACATACAGGCAAAAAACACTCTTTTTTTTGCTGTGTTTATTTCTGTGTTGCTCTACTCTCAGTTCAGTGTGGGTGTTCTGATTGAGGCAGCTCACCACATCTGGGCTCTGTTTGAAAGTATACTGTTATTTTGGCAATTAGGCTCAAAAACAAATAGAATACCTTTAGTTTACGCATGCCAATCTCCATACATAAATGCCAACACAAACATGCGCAAACTCTTGCTCACACCTTGTGAACACAAGCTGGTCCTGCACACGCATAATGACATAATGACAGTTACTGTTTATGTCTGTCATCCATTTTTCATGGACAATTAGGTGAAATGGAAAGCACATCTCACTGGAACCTCAGCTATGGCCCCCAGGCATTACAGGATGAGTATATGTGTGATTCTGTGCAATTATGCACAACATTCATCCTCAGAAACAGTGCATGGGGACATGCATGTGCATGTGGACATGGGTGTTTGTGTGTGTGTGCCTTTGAGGTGTACAGTAAAGTTTCATCAGGTTTGGACCGCACATCAATCATGGCAGATTAGCTGACACCTCTCCTACCCACACTGCTCTGCTCCCTGCCTGCAGGCCCTAACTGATAGGTGGGTGCTAGAAAAACAATGTACACTCACCCGATAGCAAACATAAATACAAGGTCTCTCTCTCTCTCTCCACTGCATACACACAAAAACCTGCACATATTCATCCTCCTTGCTTGCCCATTTTCTTTTTCTGTCTTTTTTTCTCTCTCACTAACTCAATATTTTTTCTGCCTACTCACTGGATCAGTCTGTTTTCATGTATACAATTTCTTATGGTGTGTATGTGTAAATATGTTATTTGCATTGGTCTTGTTGTGTATGTATCTTACTGATTGTCCTGTCTGTCCACATCGGCTCATTGCCCACTGGACACAGTATCTGGCTTATCCAGTGTTCAGCACTCAGATGAGCAGATCCCTGATGAAGCACTGCCCAGCTGGGATTGAAAGACTGCTGAATAGAAAAAAGGGATGCGTTACAGTTTCCGATTTGGGCAGCAGTTTTACTTTTTTATTTTACTTTTTTTTGTAATTTTAATACTCTACAGCATTATATAGATTCTTAGCCTAATCAGTCTTCTGACCTGCTAAAACATGTTTTTTATGTAAGTCATTTACAAAGTATTAGTCATCAATACTTAACACTTAAAAAATTATGCTACACTGATTTTGTTGGTTTTTTATTACTCTGTGTGTGTGCGTGTGTGTGTGTGATCATAGTGAAGCACAAAAAAGAAAACAGGATTCTCTGTAATACAAGTGTTCTGAATTCACATGTATAAGAACATGTTAGCACTGGTGCTTTTAAAAGAGTGTTCTAATTCCCTGAAAGCTGATTGTGACTAGAGACATTTTTAGAATCTTTAAATATTTGGAGCTTATCATAGCCCATAAATGCTTCCATTTGTGCTTGATAAGCGCACCATTTTCAAGTTTTGTAATAGTGAAAGGAATAAAGAATGTGAGATACCAAAAGGTTTCAGTCAGATGCATAGGCTGGCTTTCACAACATGAAATCAAGCAAACAAAATTTATTTAACTTAAGTTTCTTTCTTTTTTCAAGCAGCAGGAGGAAAAACCTAAGAAAATATGAGCTTTGATGTTGATAAAGTAGTTATATGCTGTATTGCAAATTGAAAATACTTTCTTAGATTTTTGAAAAGCTGAGAAGCAACTGTGGTCTGATAGGTTCTGATTCTATTGTATGACAAGAGCTCCTTTGGAGCTGTGACAAACTATGTTAACTCTGCATCTTATCAGCCTGTCTGATATTCCCCACTTTTTCACCTCTCCAGCAGTTCTTCTGTCTGCTGCACTCGCTCCAGTCCTGGTCATGAAAAGGATGTAGTCAGCAGGGTTTTCACCAATGTATTGCAAGCCCCAGCAGTCCACCGGGTCTAAGTTGATGCCTCTCCTTTAGACATTAGCAACGATCATTAAGTTTGCTAATGTATACTATCCCCATGTAATGTTTTCACTCATTTAGAAACAGCTCACGAAAGTTAGTGGAACTATAAAGACGCACTTTTTTAACGGCAAATGATATGAATTAATACTGATGAATGCTATATGGACTACTATATTGGGCCCCCTACAGGAATTTTTTATGAAATTTCTTACTATATCCATAGGTATTAATTATGGAGTTGGTCACTTCTTTGCTGCTATAACAGCTTCCACTGATCTGGGAAGGCTTTCTACAAGATTTAGGAGTGCATTATGTACTTTTGCATCCAGGAGAGCATTTGTGAGGTCAGACACTGATGTTGGACAAGAGGGCCTGACTCCCAATCTCCATTCTAGTTCATCTCAAAAGTGTTTGATGGGGTTCAGGACAGGACTCTGTATTGCCAGTCAAGTTCTTCTGTACCAAACTCATCCAACCATGCCTTTATGGTTGTTGCTTTGTACATTCTGGCACATTCATAATGAAACAGAAAAGGGTCTTCCCCAAATAGTTCCCACAAAACTGGAAGCATAGAATTGAACAAAATGTCTTGGTAAGCTGAAGCATTAAGATTTCCCTTCACTGGAACCAAGGGGCCCAGGCCAACCTCAGAAAAACAATCCCATAACATTATTCTTCTCCACCAAACTTTACAGTCAACCGAGTAATCTTCTCCTGGCATTCACCAAACCCAGTCTGCTCAATCAAACTGCCAGATAGAGAAGCCAGCCCCAAAAAACAATTACATACCGTTAACCTCACTTTACCATATTTTACAGTTTACAGTGCAGTGAGACAGGTAACATTCTCCTGGCATTCACTGAACCCAGACTTGTTCATCAGTCTGTCAGATAGAAAAGCATAATTTGTCACTCCACAGAACACATTTCCTCTGCTCCATCTGACGCTTGGCATTGTGTTTGGTGTTGTATGGCTTGCATGCAGCTGCTCGGCCATGAAAACCTCATGTTAATTTCAGATAAGGGTTGGAACTCTGCAGTTATTGAGCCAGTAAAGCATTAGCAAATTTTACACGCAATGCATCTCAGCACTCAGCGACCCCTGCTCTCTAACTTTACATGGTCTGCCACTTGGTAGCTGAGTTGTTGTGTTTTCTAAATGCTTCCATTTTACAACAGTACCACTTCCAGTTATCTTAGAATATCTAGAAGGGAAGAAATGTCTCCATTTACAACACTGTACTAAAAAATGGTGAGCTCTTAAATTGAGCCATCACAAATGTTTGTAAAGGCAGAGTGCATGTCTAGGGGCTTGATTTTATACAACTGTGGCCATGGGACCAAATTAAACACCTGAATTCAGTGATTAAGAGGTGTGGTCCAATACCCTTGTTCATAAATTGCATATTTTCACATATGACAACAAAATTCTTAATCTGTATGAACAAGTTTAGCCATGATTTAGTGCTCTGCAGCAGTCACATGGACATGTTCTAATGATGTGCTGATTGGATGTTTGAAGCATATAATCAAAAGTACCTTTTCCACTAAAAGTTTTAATAAGAGCGGCCTAATCATCTCGGTAGGAAATGGAATGAAAATACAATTGAATAAATGTTGAGAGCTATTAATAACACAATAATGAGAACTACCTGCTAAGCTTTGCTAGGCCATGTGGTAGAAATAAGGCACACGCATAATACATAACACAGCACAGTGTGTTGTCTTCAGTAGCTTGAATCATATTCTTTTGTAAAAAAAAAAAAAAAATATGGGCCTGCACACACAGACCTGTAGAATGTGCATGCTGTTGTGTCTGACTTGGTTCACCAGACCACTACTATCAGCCCATGGGACCAAGTAAAATTTGCAGACCACACAGGGTGAGGATATGTGTCAGCACTGTATTTCTGTGTGTGTGTGCGTGCATGTGCATTTTTGTGAGACTACACTTTTGCCTTTTCTTGTTTAATGGAGTGTGAAGGGATTATGCTGATTCAGTTCATAACTGGGGCACGGTGACATAGTCATTACACAGGTGAGTGTGAGCGTGTGTTCTTATGTCTGTGTGCGTCCTTGCATGGCTGTTTTCCACACACAGCCAGGTGAATGGAGATGGAGCAGTGTAAACGTCCCAGTCCCTTTGTCCTCTGTGCCAAAGGCAAACATAGCAGAGCTTTCACTAATCCCTTCCTCTAGCCTTATCTAAACTACACCTGAGAGCAAAGGGGAGGTGGGGAAGAAGGGATGTGAGAAGAAGGATGAAAGAGGTGTGAACAGAGAATGAAGGAGTTAGGAGAAAATTCATAATTGAAGAATGTGTATAGGAAACATAGGAGTGGCATGATTTGCTGGCAAAGATGATAGATTTAGGATATGTGAAGATGAAAAACGCAATGTAAGAGAGCATGCAAAATAACAAAGTAACACTGTGAAAGAACTACAGTAAACACTACAGCAATTTCGGTATATGCTATGTGCAGTGAGAACCATTTAAAGTCAACCCTAAAACTAATCTAGAAGGCAAGGCATCTCACTAACGTATAGCCTATTGTTGAAGCAGTCAACTGAAAAAACAGCACAAGAAAATCAGCTTTGACCATCAAGTCCAACCAATGAGGAAAAAATGGATGGATATGCTATATCTATGGTATATCTTGAGCTTCATATTAACAATCAAATATGTTTGAGGTGAACTTGATTTGAAGGGCCTGTTCAGTTCTTAAATATTTCTCTATGAAATTGCATACACAGTGTATATACACACCTAGTAGCAATAGAATACAATAAATAATAAAAAATAAATGCATGTTAGACTTTATTAAGAGATTACAGTGGAATTATTCTGGTTTTCCTTATATTCTGTCATATGTACTGTTACAATGGAGGATGTTCACTTTAAACATGTCCAAAGTTTCAAATAATGAGATTCGCACCCCTCTAAATAATCCCTATGAGCTTGGGCTTTTTTTCTTCTTCTAAAAATCCCTAAAATGGTCATCTCAAGCATATAGCTCTGGATCTGAGCACTGCAGCCACACCGACCTGCTGTTCAATTCTTCTGTTTTCAGGTGTCTGCCAATTAGAAAAATGTTGGCCAGAGGGGCTGCTTATAGGCTCACTAACCAAAAAAAAGATGAATTACAAAGACTATTTTTTAACTGTGCACAAAGTCTTAAAAGAAAAATATGGAGGTGGAAATTAGCATAATAGATCCACTTTAACACAAAAAAATCAATTTGCTTCATGACTGTTTTTCGTTAGATTTAATTGATTTCGACCTTCCAGCAAAAGCAAACACTCAAACAACTGTCACCAGAATTTGACTATTTATTTCATTATGATTAATGATTACTTTCCCTCAAAATGTGGTGATCACACGGCCACTTTAGGGATTAATATTACTGCACAAAGCTGCAAATAGTAACACAAAATATAACAAGTGTTATTCCTGCAAATATCCAAATATAAAAATGTCAATCAGATCACATTCTTGAATCAGTTAAGCCTAACATTTCATTTTACTTGAAAGATTATTTGATTTGGTTTTTTAGACTAAAAGTAGGTCTAAACAACAGAGAGTAAGGTGTGGAAATCTTTGACAACACTATTGATGTTTTCAGCCTGATCTTAATGACTATTTTGGAGAGTTTCATGTTGTATTACTTACCTCCTGTCACAGACAAAACAGGCTAATGGATTATCACATTGAGTTTGTGAGGCTGCTGAAGGCTAAAGAGGAGCAGAGGATAGATAGGATTGCAGAAAAGCATGAGATTAGATGGATGATGAGAGAGGGAAAGGACAAAAAATATTTGTCTCCCTCTCTGTCCTTTCTCTGCTTTCACCACTTATGTTCGTTCACTCATCCCTATGTACACATGCGGGTTCAGTCAGAGTTGAATGCTAGTTGCAAGTGTTGAAAACAGGAGCTGGATCATGGACATTTTGCACAGATCAACACCTAGACACACCAGATAAACCATGTGGAAGCCAGACACCAGTTCTAATGCATACTAAAAATGTTGATGTGTACCTTCGGCTGCTCCCTTGTATTCTCCCCAAGGGTTCACCACAGCAGATTCATCTGCATTGTTGATTTGGCAGATTTTATGCCGGATGCCCTTCCTGACACAACCCTCCATGGTGAGAGGAGCTTGTGTCCTCAACTGGAATCGAACCAGCGACCTTTCGCTTGTTAGGCGAATGTGTAAACCACCAGAGAGTACCGGCTATCTTTTGGCTTCCTTTCAATGTCGTCATGGCACTAATCATACAACCCTCACTTTTGCCTCCATAGTTTCCTTAATTTATTAAAAATGCCTGCAAGTGGCGTGTGAAAGTTGTAAAGCAATATTATTTTGTTCTGCCCTGGACTCATATGACAATGTTCCTCCAGGATTTTGCTGTGTTTATCCATCCATCCATCCATCCATCCATCCATGTATCCAATTCAGTTACAATTTTTCCAGCAATAGTTATAATTATGTATTGGTTGCTAGAGGAAAGCTTTTTAAAACTAGCTTGTCACAAACTACATGTTTTCATGTTCCAGCTTGTGCCTTTAGTCTTTCATTCTGTCTTTTGTACCTGTGTAAAAAATGTAAATTATTTTCAGCAAACAGGATATGTCTTCAGACAAAACATATTAGGCACCAGGCTGAAGACATATCACAGTCTCTTGTGTACATGCATTTACTGTTTTCATTTTCTCTGTGTGTGTGTGTGTGTGTGTGTGTATGTGTGTGTGTCCACATGATGAAGTGCCAGGCAATGAGTTGATTGGCCATATGTCTGCACAAATGAGCTCTTTATTTAATAAGGCTGGTGATCTAAATTGTCATTACTGTCAACATTTAACTGTGGTCCTCCCTACCAGATGGTATTTGGTTATATATCATAGTGATGGGCTCTCTCAGATTACTGACTACATGATAAAGCCATTTGAGATTAGAAAATGCTAAGGCTTTCAGTTGGAAAATCTTGAAGTGTTCTTTAGTTTTTAGTTTCCCCTTTAACAATTCTAGAATCAATACTGCACTAAAGCCACAATAATAAATTGGATGACACAATGAGTGGAACTTTGTAGTCTGATCTAGGTTTCATGATAGCAATGGAGTTGGAAAGGAGATATAAGAACTCAGACTGACAGCTAAAAACATCTATTTTTTACTTTTGCGCAAGTTAACATAGCTTTACTAGTACCTATTTTCTTTGAGCCTACAAGGAGTCAATAACCTTAACCATAAACAGAAACCTCCATCAATGGATTGCAGAGCGTGTTGATTATGATAATACCCTCCAAAAGCCCAACAAATGAATCCTTTGTACTTATCCTTTGCCATATGTTTTGGTAATACATATGACAAAGGGTATTGTCTAGTAACCCACAACAATTCAGATATGCTTTGTCAGTTATGGTTTAAATTTTTGCAATCCTAATTCTGCTACAAAAGTTTCTCTCTATATTTCTCTCTTGTTTCACTGTCTGTGGATGCTCCGAGTAGTTGAGAAATTTTTTTTACATTTTTTCTATATTTGATGCACATAAATTCTCAGCAAAGCTTGGACTTTTCTGTCAGTCATTTTGTCCATGTTTTGTTCCTTTTTTGAGGTATCTGTGGTTGAAGCAGCTAACTTCAAAACCCTTGTCCTAGTGTTTACATGTTTTTGGTATATGCCCTCTGTTTCTTTGTGTGGTTGCCTGTGCTGCACCAATAAATGCATGTTTATATTAAGACCAATCTGTGCACGCATCACTCAAAGGTTCCGCGTGTGCTGCAGAGTACTGACCCTGAAGTGAGAGCTTCCAGGTCAGTGCAAAAAGTTCCAAGTTCATCCTTTTTTGTGTGTCTGCACTGCAGGATATATCGCCTAATTGAAATACCTTTAATGAGTGTAGCCACATGATGGACTGGCGACCTGTCCAGGCTGTACCCTGCCTATCACCTAATGGCAGGTGGGATAGACTCCAACCCACCACAACCTTGGATAAGTGGTTAAGAAACTGTACAGACTGATGGATGGAATGAACCAGTTTTAAGTGTTTCTACATACTGCATGTAAGTAAATTCACTTATCTTAGACTTAACATTAAATGGAACTAGCTTCAGAAGGAAAGAAATGCCTTGATGGCATATAGAGTTTTTTTTTTCTTCACCAGAGGTCATCTCATATTTCCCAGCATAATTTTCATCATAGTATTGGCTTGCAGCAAGTTCAATTGCTGACAATACAAGACCACTGATGAAAATGTCAGGCGTGTTTGTTAATGACTAGGTTGTTCAAGATGAGCCCAGTATCATGGGAAGGCAGTTAAACAGGAGCACAGCTGTCAGCAGTGTCTAACATTCACTAAGCAACAGAAGAAATTTAGTGGACACTAAGACTAAAATAAATTTTGCCTGTGGTGTGTGCAGTACAAGAATGGGAAAATGGTAATAGTAGGAGGATGGATAGTTTGATATAATGACAGGCAGAAACTGTTACAGAGCGGAAAGGCAGGAGGCGGTATGTGAGGAAAAGAGGAACACTGTAAGAAGAACAAAAGGACAGAGAAAATGTATGTGTCTTTGTGTGGTGATCTGTTAAAGTAGAAGAAAATGCTATGCTCTTGGCTGTGGTTGTGTTGCTGTTGTAGTTTGTAACACAGTGTAGTTGTGGGTGCAGTATATGACAATCACATCCATGTGCTCACAGTGTCTTTTCAATCTCCTGACATCAGACATTACATTCACAGCCTGCTTTGTTTATTTTTCCTTTGTATATCTTCATCCTGTTTGTACTCCCCTGTGCCATCCATTTTGGAAATACTTTTAATCAGTGGTCATGCCATTAAAGCTTCACTCAGTGGAATAAGAGAGAGCTCTCTTCTTCTCTATCAGGGCAATGCTTTAGCTTCTTATCGTGCTGCCAAGAGTTTATTCTCTGATTTCTTTTTTAATTTTTATTTTTATTTTTGACTTGGATCAATGTGAGGATTTAAAAAAGGATCGCAAAAAAGTGGAAAAGTGAAAAGAGGATGTGTAATAAACCATGCCAAAGTAATAACAGAATTCACCGCAGACTAGAAAGGAGTTGTGCAGCAGCATGCTGTGAATTTGGTACATAGTGTCCTTTTTAATGTAGCATGTTAAAAACACACACAATAGAAAGAAAAGTTGAAGCTTGCTGTAGATGTAGTTTGCATAGTTTTGCCATTCAATATATCAATATCTTTTAAATTGATGATGTCTGTGCTTTTTGCCTGGATGAAGTTTCTCTTCATTCAATGGAGTTCTGATTAAAGACTGAACTCTATACTTTTTCAGAATTTTTTAACTGTCTTTCTCCCTGCCTCCATCTTTGTATAAGTCTCCCCTAATGGAGGTTAAGTGTTCAGGGTAATTGCACCCCTAAATGGAGCCCCCACTGCAGCTAGGAGGAAATTTTCACACCATCCTTAATGTCTTTTAGTCTTTAACTCACACCATCATCTGCCCTCTATTGTTTCAAACTGAGCCTTTGGGAAATACGGTGGTCTACTGTCTCACTCGTGCTGTCTCTAACATGAGGTTATGGGCAGACTTGCTGTGATGTACTATATATCAGTTTTCTAAAGCTGTTAAATATTTGGGAAATACCCAAAACTGCATAAAGAGATTTTTCAGTATTGTTGTTCATAGTACTTTGATAGTACCATGGGAGAACAAATCTTCATAACTATGAGATGTTCAAGGTGCGACATCAAACAACAGCCCATTCTTTCTGTCCTCTATGTCTGTTTCCTGTTTCTGCCCTCTCATCTGTCATTCCTCCTGTGCTGCCAAAAGATAGCCAGAAAGCAGGGACTAGGAGCAGGGTAATAACAGGGAGGGAAGGAAAGAAGGGAAGATGGAAGGGGAGACAAAAAGAAAAGTGGTGTGGAATAATTACGCGATAGAGGGGAGTTGAGAAATGTTCATTATATGGTTTTTAATCCTCTGTACAAATGCTCAATAATAGTAAAAAGAACACAATATACAGTATGATTGATGTCAGTGATTTCCTTTTAGGTAAATTTAAGTTGTGGTCTCATCCAGTTTTATAGCTACCCTGTAGGTGTGTGTGCAGCATGTAGATGCTATATAGGTATGTGTTATTTCTGTTCTCTCTACTGTGGTATCCTAAATAGAACCGCCTACAGTCCAAACTGGAAACAAAAGCAGCAATGGAATATAGGTCATTATTAAAAAATACAAAATTAACACATGATTAAAAATAAGCATTTAAATTAAGTTTTAAGGGGTTTATTAGTGTTGCAAATGCCTGAGATTATTTCATTACAGACTGTAAAGGTAAAATTATATTTTAGAAACCACTAATAAACAAAGGATACAACAAACAACACAGTGACTAACACACATATATTAATAGTTTAACTAAAGTATAAGAAGAACATTATGGAAAATTTAAAACAAATTTTGGATTACTTGTGGTATTAGTTATACTAGAATAAATAAGATATAAAAACGTATCACTAACTATGAAACAGACTGAGCAGATCAGACAGCTGCTACAACAAAATATGAAACACGTTTTAATAAATAAATTATTGTAAAAGTAGAACAGAAATTTTATCGGACTGTGCACCTCTGTCTCCAGCTCTCTCTGTCTCTCATCTGCCATGCACGCTGCTCAGTGTCAGTCTGCAGCCCTTCATCGCTTCAGCTTTGCTCCACAGGTCTAAAACTGGTCTAATTCAACTACCATACCCTGCAACAGACTGGTAACCAATGCAAACCTATTGCTTTTGTCCGTACCACCCTGAGCATGCCTGAAGATTTCTATCAGTCATATAAACATTCTCAGGCAGAAAGTAAATTTAAAAAAAAACTCTACATGCTGTTTTGGAAGTTATGAATTGTATTATGGAAGTTATCACCATGGCTGCTATGTCTAGTGCCAAGTATATATTTCATTACTTGCCCAAGATTTCAAAGGTTAACCCTTTATTGAGCAAGAAACCATATATGGTAACTTCCGCATGCTTTAAACCCTTTTTTCAACCCTTTACAGTGCCCTATAAAGGGTTAATATCAACCTCTCTGCAGACATCTTTGTGTAAACCAAACTTTGTGAACACACAAAGTGCACACAGTACAAGGGCAATACTCTCAGTGTGCTGGAATACTAAACTGGATAGGTGAAAACACTCAATCATGTATTTTTTAACTTCTTGTTCACAAGCAACAAAACCATCTTGTTTAATAGTGCGCATGTGTGGAGCATGTCTGCCCCCCATGGGAGTGGGAGTGCTGTGGACCTAGCTAGCCCACATTTGCGTGTGACCTTCTAAAGTTCATTGTCATTTTTCCCCCCACAAATTTACATGGCATATGTAAGAAAGTTATCTACAATATATAATGCATATATTATAGGGTGTTAATGATTACTATAATTTTTCCAAATACTTCAGAGACATGGATGGCTTTGTAAAATAGTTCATACCAAATGGCTGTCTGTGCTTTCAGTGATTTTATTTACTGATTTTGTTTTGTTCATATATCAGAAGTGTTGCATACTGTTGAGCTATTTGTAGGCTGCACAGCATCCCTTCTCTCACTCACTCCCGTTTCTTTGTCACTTGGTTCTTACTATCATTCTACTTTACTTTCTGTTGGTCTTTATTTGCCTTTGTTTTTTACTTCATCTCCATGCTGACTTCCTCTCCTTCTTTCTCCTCTCTAATTCTGTTCACAAGAGGTGCACACTCCATCATTCTGTCTCCTTATATCTCTTTCTGTCCTTCTTCTTCTCTATACCTTTCTGCACCAGAGCAAGATGGGGGGAGAAGGGAAGAGAAAGGGGGGTGAGTTGGAGAGATGGACAGATTAGGTGACAGTGATAAGCGATCGATCTGAAGGCCAAATAGCCCAGGGAGAACCACTCCCCCTGACCCCTTCCCCCACTCCTATCTCTGTTTCCTCTCACCTCTACTCCATTCTTCTTTTATTCAACTCTCCACTCATCTGCTCCTCTTCCCTCTCTTCTTTCTTCCAACCTTTGTTCCCTTCAAACCTGACGAGGGTTCATTAAGGATCCACTTTGTGTGTATAAGTGCATGTAAGTGTTTGCCTCCTGGTGTGTATGTGTGTGCACACTTATGCCTGTCTGGCTAGTTGATAAGTCATGAAGGATAGCTCCCCCAGGTGCCCCTAAAGAGCTTTTAGTGGCTTTCGAAATCACACACACAGACACACACACGTGAACTTGAACACAAACAGAGGCCTCATTAGAGTTTTTTCAAGCCAAAAGCACTTTGTTAGTAATTGCTGGACAGCGTTTCATACATGTTAGTCCATGTCTTTATATTAATTTAGCTTTGGTTTCTTTTCTGCTAAAATAACACAAAGGAGGTCTTCTGTCAACCGTTTCGCTTGTCAAATCCACCTCCCATCATCCCCATGTTCCTTAGAATCTGCCTGCCACAGCATATTGCCCTAATGAGGTTGTCTATTGATCAAGTGATGCTCTTTGTTGTGGACACCTAAATGGACCTTCAGCCACTCTCGCCAGGCCTTTATGGGAGTTGTTATGGCTTCGGACTGATTACAATAGAAGCACTTAAAATGCTCAATGCCTGATGTTTTATGCAAGAGCATGCTTAGCCTCAGAAGTGTATGTCTGCTACATTATATCCTTCCCAAAGTGTATTTCAGTGCATTTTTTCCTTGTGCTGCTCATTGGTGACTGGCCATCACTTTAATGATGAAAATCTGTACAGTTCAATTGGATATACAAAACTGTTTCTATTAATCCATTAATCCCTTTCTGATATGCACATTTTAAAATTATTGTGTATGCATATTATTAACTAGGAAGTAATAAAATGCATACACTGGTGTTGGTTTGTCCTTTTGTTCTATGCGCAATTTAACTCAAAAAGTTACAAACAGTTTTTAATCATTTATTTATTTTTTAATTTTTGAGGGGTGGGGTGTGGTATATAGGTATATAGGGGCTCCAGATCCAGGGAATTTTTAAAAATGTGCTTTTACCATTACAGGGGTAAGGTAGACCTGGCCCTTGGAGATGTTTGTGCTCGTCGAGTGCTTCCAGTTGGTAATGTTTTTGCTTGTGTACACATATAGATGTTCAAATGTGTTGGCGTGCCCACCTTTGTGCCGCTTTAATTTAAGCCCAGCCAAGTGTGACTTGGAAGCATGTGCAAATATTACACACAATCCTTTTCACTTAATTCAGGTTTCACTCCCCTTACTGCCCCCTTCACCCATCCACCCATGCAGCAACCGCCTGATAAAAAGGTTTTTGAAGGCAATCATTTCCTCTGCTGTTTATTCATAATGCATCCACTTCAAATATTTCACCATTCTTCAGGAAATGCAGTTCATCGAGTCAAGGCTGATAAATTATGAAAACATCTTTGACTTTACATACTGTATGTGTCTGTCAGTGTGCGTCTGAAATACCATCTGTAACATCACACAATGATTTTAGCAGCAGCCTTGACTTTAGTTTTACTTTATGAACCACTTTTTCCCTGTATTTCTCTGATCCATTGTTATCAAATTTGTTTAAACGAAATGTGCAAATGCTCTCTGTAGTTTAACAGATGCCTCTCCCTCTGGTTCAATTGCTATCTTTTTCATAAGCAAATGTTTCCAATGAGTCGGACACATTCCTGTGTATGCCTCAAGCTGCATGCTGATGTGCTGAACAGCAGAGATGGTCAATTAGATATAAACATATGATTTTCATTGTAATACTCTAATAATCTTCTTCCTTTTTCCTCTTTTTCCTATTACCTTATGGTATTCTCCCAAATCATATTTCTTCTTTTCACACCCTTAATATCCTTTGAAATATTTAGTTCATTTTTCTCGATGGCAATAAAGTTTTTCTTGGATCATATCACCTTTTCTTTCATTTTCCTTATCTTGATCTGTCTTTTGTTCACTCCCAAAATATCTGCCTGATGTTTTTTCTTTCTGTAGCAGAAATAAAAGGTCAGCTGTATTTATGGTAATTCGTATTTTTATCTCACTGCGTGGAAAAGCCTGACTTTTGAGTGGAGATACAAGCAGGGAATACAGTTACCTCTGTTAACAGCTTTGTAATGCCAGTAAAAACATGCAGGTGAGGGTGTGAGTAAGGATGACGGTATGAAATGATTTGTGTTTGAACTGATCTGTAACACCTGTGGAGCAATTCGGCTAACCCGGCAAAGCCCCCACTGCTGACTTGATATGGGCCTTTACACATACAGTATCAACACACTTGACTAATGCCTCAACTGGGACATCTCACCAAGGCATCTGTGTGTCTATGTGCATGTCTGTGATGAAGGGGCCCCTGCTGCACCATGATGGGGACATCAATACCAGGCGGTTTAGGCTTTCGACACACTAGTGTCAGAGTGTAGAGAGAGAGCAGCAGGTGTACTAAGACGGACTCCAAATGGAGGACAAGCAGAAGTGATGGCATTGGACAGTATGCATGAATAGTTATGGTAAATGTAAATCTGTACAACACTAGTACAATAAACTTTGAGAAGGTTGAAAAATACATTTTAACAGACAGTTCCTATTACATAATGTTGCAACTATTCAGCTCAAAATGATAATTGTAATAATACACCATATGTACCGTATGCAATCCAACATATGGTCTTGGTTGTTGTTACCATTAAATTATAATTGGACCCTCTTTTATAATACTGATTGATAGCAATTTTATTTTATGAGGTCTCATAGTACCCAGTCGTAGCATGTGGCGAGCATGCAGTATGCTGTGTTGAAGCAGGAGGCCCTGACAGCAGCTCAGGTCAAGGGATGAGATGGGGACAGCTGGAGAGGAGTGTATGTTCAGGGATGGATGGACGCAAGGATGGAAGGCATTCTCAAACTGCGCTAACTTTAGACCACACATGTCGCTAAACCTCTCAAAACCTGTCCACAGCGTGTCACCACTTGCTTCCATAAACCCCCCTTTGTGTGCGAGTGTGTACCTATTTGTGGGAGCGTATATTGTGAGTATTTCTCTGTTTGCCTGCACCAACTAGAGTGCATAAATAAACAACACAAAGGACACAAATGATTTCCTAGTACAACCAATTTCGTGACTGTGTTGAAATTTCATTTTCTTTCCAAAAGCTTTATTGTTTCAATTTCCTGCTCTGTGAGGCAAGTTCACAAGTTCATGGACTCATAGTTGAAAGTGTGAAGAAAATGTAGCTTGCGTCCACCAAGACATGACCCACAGACCTTGTTTTAGCGCTAAAGCCTTCTGTCTCGCTCCAAAGGGGAAAGTCGAGTGGCCCAATTACTTTAAATTAAGAACTAGATATGGTTTGACAAAAATCAATCAGAAACTCTATTAGCAGCAGATGGATTTGGGAAGGGATTTGTGTGTGTATGTGTGTGTACCGTTGTGAATTTCGATGTGGAAAGATGAGGCTTTTGAGTTGTGTGTGCATTAAGGGAGAACATGCTTACTTTTCCTCTTCCTAAAAAGTGTTTTGGATAAGGATTGTTTTTCCTTATTGTGAAGCTCATACAAATTTGACAGTAAAAGCAAATACAGATTTCCATTACCACAGATCCACTCATCCCACCTCAAAGCGCCACTGAACACCACTGGAAATCATTCCTACCTGTGGCCATCAAACTTTATAGCTCCTCCATTTGACACCTGGACTATTTTCCTATTGCCATATTGTGTATATACTGTCTTCTTCTTCTTCTTTCGGCTGTTCCCGTTAGGGGTCACCACAGCGGATCATCTGCCTCCATCTCATCCTATCCCTTGCATCCTCTTCCCTTTTAACTTTGGACTACCTATGCTACATATTGGACTTTCTTGCTTTCTTTCTTTATATAACTTTAATGGAGTTTCTGTAATGTAAGCAATTTCCCCCCTGGGATTATTAAAGTATTCTGATTCTGATCACCAAAATTGAACAGACACACATTTGCGTAAAGTAAGACCCTCACTGAACACATGCAGTCTGGTTTTAACAGTAATTGCCTGTGGCCCAGTACAAAGGCACACGGAACATCTTTCAGCTTGTTTTACATGACATGAACCTCTGCTAAACTGACAGACCCCCTAGTCTTTCAAACAATGGATTTGCCAGTTGGCTGCTCATTCCAAAGAGAAATCAACTTAGACTCTTCAGTGGAAAAGGTCTAACATTTTTTTAGTCATTTTTCTATTTGGAGGTAATTCGTTTTTGGGATATTTTCAAACTTCTTTGGTGTTGAGATTAAGCTGCTTTAAGAAAAGAAACATTAAGCTGCTACTGTCAAAATGATACAAAGTGAAATATGCAGCAGGACTGTGATACATTTGGTCATTACAGCAACTTAATCAGCCAGACACAGATGTAGTTCCTACTAAAGAAAGTCAAACACTTTTACAATATAACGTCCTATTAAACTGTTTTTCCTGCCAGATACACCAAATATGCAGCTAATTATATGTTGACACTGAACAAGCTCTGTTTATGATAAATAGAAATAAATCTATCTAGATCAAGGCAATAATGTAATCCATTTATTACAACAACAGCCATACAAAGATAACCTCAAACTGGCCCTGAATTATACAGTTTAAGATAATTATTTGTTCACGCAAATTTCACATACATGAATGCATGCAGTTGTTTGTGTGTGTGTGTGTGTGTGTGTGTGTGTGTGTGTGTGTGTTATGTCTATATTACATAGTGACCTTTGCTGCCCAATATAACACAGGCATTGCCCACAATAAGACATAGAACCCAAGTACCCGACACACCACTTAACCCCCTGCCTGGGACCTTGACAGCTTCTCCATGGGAGTCTGACCCTGAAGGTCCTCGAAAATACTTTGTTCACACCGAACACACACATACACACACACACACACTTTGCTGCATTAATACAGACTTACACTCTGGACATGCATGCACACACATGCGTAAACACTGTAGGAGCTAAAGGACCATATAGCTTTTAAACAGGCATGAGAAATTAGGAGAGAGGCCCATGTGTCAGCTCCCCACTGGCAAAAACATTCGATGCCCCTGAAGTTACGGCTACTGTTCTGCCCTCTAGAAAGCCTCACTGTTATCTCTCTGCCTCTGTTAGTCTCCCTCTGACACACGTGTGCAATGTTAGACATTGAAAAACATGTGTGGATGTAAAAAGTATAGTGTGTTCACTCAAGAATAAAGCAAATGAATCTGCTATTTTAAATATATTTGCTGTATTATTTTAGTTTTGTAAATTGAGTATTTTAGAGTTAATATTGTTGTTTTCAAATGGAACTAGCAAAGTGAAGGCACCACCTAGCTCTCTTTGAAATATGATTGGCATATTCTCATTTCTAGAAACAACAGCCCCTTGTTTGAAAACCTTGCTGTGGTCGTCTTGTGCCGAGGCTGATTATAAAGGACTTCCATCATCTCTCCATAACCATCTGCTCTTAAAACATTCTGCCTTTTTCAATCAGCAGATGTTCTGTAAATTACCTCCTCTAGCCCTCCACTGGCACATCAGCCACTTCTGCTGTCTGCCAGATCTCCGGTTCAATAATAGAGCTATAACGCTGAGGATGTTGGTGAATTTCGATTGTTCTTAAAAGTCATAATTGAACTTTAAAGTTATCTGTCTGGAAAGAAGGCAGTGCTGTGCAGTCCTTTTAATCTGATTGTGATCACTGTGATAGGCTTTCACTGTTAAGATGAAAGTTTTTATTAACCCTTTTTAGACCCTGTATTCAAAATTTAAAACTTGATTTGAATAGCTGCCAAGATGATAGCTATTAGAGAATACTGCTGTCGTCTTTAATCTGATTGATGTGTCAACACTTGGTCCCTAAGCTCTATTGTGTAGACTACACTATTACTCAGACGGGCGTATACCGTCTAGACTGATGCAGATAATATTGGGGGCAAAACATGATATGATGTGACAAAACATGTCATCACATAACATAAGCTGTTAGCACAAGTATTTATTCTGAGAATCCTTTTGTACAGTGAAATGATACACTTTTTATTGTGAGTATCCCTGGGGGGAATAATGAATCAGAAACCCCGGCGAAGTTCAAACCTTCCTCTGTCTGTTGAGCAACAGCTGTGTAGTATTTAGCTCATGTACACTTTCCTCTATTGTAAGATTCCAATGTTATACTACATTTCACTTCACAGCCCTCTTGTATTGCCTTAAGACAGTAATTAGTGTAAAAATGAACAGTTGATATATCCTCTCATTAAGTGAACAAGCCAATTCCATTGAGTGTAATACATTGCAATATTTACAATGAGCTCAAGTGTGCAAAAGCTGGAGGGGAAAGATATAGATGTATAAAGAGCAAATCAGCCTAGAGCAAGCATTTTTCTCAGAAATCTCAACAAGCTCTTGTCATATAGCTTTAACTTAGTAAGATCAGTGCTTTGTGCCTAACAAAATATTTTCAAACATGATTTTATCAAAACTAGTCTGCTTAGTCTAATATTATAGGAAATTAGAGGTTCAAGCCTGAAATTGAGAAATGACCCTGAAAAGATCAGCTTCAAGCTAAGGGAGAATCGTATTTGAGCTAAGCTGTGACATCTCAGATAAAAAAACAGAACTTCTTGACTTCTTTGTAAGGAGGTATATAACTTTATATGACTGCATCACATTTAATAAAATGGAAAAAAATTGTATTATGTTAGGATGGGTCCATTTCAATTAAGAAGTCCAAATTACATATATAAACTTTTAAGACTGAATGATCTGTACTTTAATCTTTACTTGTATTGCAGTTTACTGTATGATAGAGTTCCTTCAACTGTGTGACATTCATCTTTGACCATTTCTCATTAACCACTTATCAATGTGGCAGCAAGTGAGCAATCCTAACTTGGCTGTTTTCTAGATCTCTGAACAAAGATAAGATACTGTAAATATTCCTTTTAAGCACCTTGATGAATATGGTTTAAATGTAATTTGAAGGAACATAAAAGACTTATGTTTGCTCTAGAGTTCTCTCATTCAGTTTGAGGACTCCCCAAAAAAGGGAAAAGATTAACAAGGTTTTACATGACATGAGTGATGTATAGAGAGGCACAACTATAGCTACAGTCTATCAGTAAAGCAATTGCATAGCCCAGATAAACACATAAACACAAGCATTCCCATTTGGCTTCCCATGGCTCCCTTTTCAAGTGTTACATACCTAACTTATCCTCATCACAGATGGGGACACACACACACACACACACACACACACACACACACACACACACACACACACACACACACACACACAAAATACTGTTAGTGGTTTGTGAACTGTGAAGAGGGCCATGGGTTTTATGGAAGTGGTGACATTATAACATCTACACACAGCTCCATGGCAACCTACCTTGAAGGTCAGCATGCATGGTTTCTGTCTTGTATTTAGTGCATAGTTATACAATATATGGAGATGTTAAAGTGTGTGTGTGTGTGTGTGTGTGTGTGTGTGTGTGTGTGTGTTGCTCTTCTAATGATCAGTGCTACTGGTGAAAATTAAGCTGCACTGGGATGATGCAAGCATGGCACATTCATGCTTCTACTTAATCTTTGATCACTGCTGCTTGTTCTCTGAATCCTTGAGTCTGATTTCATCTGTCCAACTATTAACCCATTTTCCCCTTTACTCTTCCCTCCATCTTTTGAAGTTTTTAAACCTTCCTCTTTTCTTTTTCCCTCCTCCTGCTCTGCTTCTCTCCTACTTTACTCCTAATTACGTAAAATGTGATTCCATTATTTTTTTGGCCCACCTTTGTCCTTTTTGCCCATTTTCCTACTCAGTTCACTCCTCCATCCATCTGCTGATCATTTGTCCTGAGAAAGGGAGTAAGCAGGACTTACAGGGGAACTGCAGAAGTGGGCTGATATTCTGCTTTCATTATGTGCCATAAACGGTGGATGGAAGTCAAAAGAAAGGTGGGGGAGAGAGGATGTACTGTAATAGCCTTTTAGGACAGCACAGATCTGCTGAACATATGTTCTCCTTGTTCGCTGTTTCCCTTTTTTTTTTAGACAAATCAGGAAATAATTTGTCATCTTTGAATGTCAGTGAGAAATATTTTTCACCAATAATAGAATTATCTATTCATAAAAAACTGAGCAGTAAGTAGGGTGATTGTCTCTAGGTCTATTTTACTGTGCTCCCATAACATTTGCAGAGCCTGTAGTGACATTACAGCAACCATCACAAGACCAATTTTAATTCTCTATTTAGGTCTGATGGAATTTTACATTGCTGGAACTATTGTGGAATCTTAACCCTATACTGCCAGCTATACAACCAGCTAGATGATCAGCAGTGAATGAAACCACCGGAAGTGGTCAATATATAGATGACCGGCAGTACACGAAACTTATCTGGGACATCAATATATTGAGGTCCTGCAGTACTAGGGTTAAAATTAGGTATCTTGACATAATATGAAAGCATGTTGTAATACCTCTGGGAAATAACAGACTCAGATGCACAGGAACTTGTTGGACAGCGTGAAGGTCAAAAAGACAAGGTTTTTGCTTACTGGCTAACAGGTCATATGCAAAAGATGAGCCCAGTACAGAATCTTAATCAGAATCCTTTATTAATCCCAGTGGGGAAATTGCCTTTTTTCACAATCAGAATCCTTTACAGGCAAACCATTCTGGTAAAGGAGCAAGCAATCATCAAAGACTTAAAAACCAAACGGAGGCAAAACCTATAGGAGAAAATGGCAGAAAGCCAGGAAAACGCACTAGTAAAGAAAATTCGGAACAGGACTGAGGAGTTTGTATGCAGGGTTGGTAAAGGCACAAATGATAGGCAGGAGGAGACACAGGGTTGGCCTTAGCAGAGGCAGGTAGCTGATTTGATGGCAGGAACTGGACTGCCAAGACAGGCGAGTATTTCATGACATTAAATGTTTCTGTGACAGACACAGACTATCAAAAGAACATCTACGTAAATTTACACTTTAGAATTTAATAATAAATATAGCATTTCTCTTTACAATGATATATTTGAGACCCCAAAGCATGCTACAAGTATCTCCAGAGAAATCTTCATTCTTATGACGGGCACTGTGGAACTTAATTATGACTCAATATGCCTAATTAACATGTGTGATAAACACTGACATTTACCAATCAGACTATGTGCATGTTTACCTAACACCCAGGGTGCTAAACATATTCAGCGATGTGATAGCCTATGATACACCTTAGCAATTGCACCATACTCCAGTTCTTTAAGCCTGAAGTTCTGATCTGTCTGTTTTGCACTAAACCCTTTTGCCTTCTTGTAGTAGTAGTAATCTCAACACTTACACAACATCTGATGGCAAACCACACTCCTTATAATTTAGCTCAATAAGCTGACAACTTAACATACCTTTGGTTACGGGATGTTTCACTCTTAGGTGTAAAATTTCTTTTAACATTGTTTTGCAAGTTCTGCTGCATTGTTTCTTTTATGTTCCCTCTGGAAGGTAGTGTAATAGAATGAAAAGGGGAAAAAAAGGCTCACATAACTCATTCTGTTTTCTAACTGCAATGTGACCAACCAGGAACCAAATGGGACTATCCCTTTTATGTTTTGTTCCTAGACATTAACAGAGAATTAATTAAGGTAAAGTTTCCTTTTTAAGAAGTCCTAAAGGAGTTGTTAACACATTATCTACAGAGAACCATATGGGAATATTTTCTTTACCTCCCAAAAGTCCTGTCAGGTTCATACCAATTAATTCTATCCAGGGATGAAGCACCCTCGTGTGATTAACAGTGAAACATATGGCAATACACTCTCAAAATCCCAAATGCCCTCTTTGTAACACTGCAGTGTGAACATAGCAAAACCAAAATGGGACATCCCCTTAAGGTCATACAGGGAACTTTAAATTGTAATATTTTCATCATCAAAAGAGAATGTTTTTATGGGTGTTTTCTGTTAAGTTTGGGATGTTTCTCACCTTTATGGACTGCTATGTAATGTCTAGAATATCCTCCTGTGTGGTTTCTTACAGTTATGAGAGGAAGTGACAGGTAATAAAGATACAAATTCTTTAATTTAAATATAGTTTACTTCCTTCGAAGATAAGTTTTAGATGCATCTATGATCTACACCAGGACCACTATCCAATTCAGCTAAGCACTGTATTGTGAGCACAGCGTTCCTATGAATAGTATGATTATTTTCAATCCAGTGACTGCTTCATCTGCTTCTTCTGAGACCATTTTAGTTCCATTTAAGGTTTGCATCAGGGACATTATGCAATGTTGTCTGTCATACACAAATGAAAACATGCACCTGGGAATGTTTTCTGTGTTTACGCATGCATATGAGCCCACCTATCAAAGTGTTTAGTTATGTCACTTACAAAGCATTAATTGCTGAAGAAACATGGCAGCTTTAAGTAGTGTGTTTGTGTTTATCTAACCTCTTAAAACCTAATGAGAACAACCTAGCCAAACTGCCAGTCAGAACTGATAGAGTAAACTACAGACCAAGTTTTCAAATCTGTCCCTATTTGTATATGATGTGCTTCTCTCTCTCATTCGCTTACATCAGAAAGACGTGTTACACAGCTCAAGGCTGTTTCATTGCCACTGTTCTGTCTCAGCTGCCAAACACTCTGTCACTGTAAAACAATGACCAATGATTAATAGCCAACACATTTCACCACTCAATGATACATAGCTGTTAATTGATACTAACTGCCCATGTGTGACCATGCATAAGCTCACATGCGTCTGTGGGCAAGCACACACTCACTCTGGTCCCAGTAAACATGTCAAAGTGTACAGTATTTACAAAGGGATTGAAGTGGGTTTGGGGCAGTAATGATTCAGAAAAAATGACCCCAAGGCCTGACAGGATGTTGGGGGTTGTGTCATTTTTTCCTGACTCCCTTGGTGATGAGGAGAGACATAAAGAAATCCTTTTACACACATAGAGATATGCACAGACCCACATACACATATGCCACCATTCATTCACACATATAGCGTTCACACATCAGTGTTACACACCCATAAAAATGGTTGTTTGGCAGAGTAGTGAGTAGATGAGCTCAGAGGAAGTATCTTTCTGTCTTTTTTCCCCTCTGCTTTGGACTTAAGCAGTAGCATGCTGATGGAGTCTACATCAAACACTTACTGGAGCCCTACATCTCACCATTTCACTCAGCACCAAGAGCAGAACAAGAACTTGTCTGTCACTGCTCTTAATTCATTGTCTCCCTGGGGCAAAATGAGTGCTAACAGACATAAATGGCAGAAATGAATATTGTAAGATCATAGTCAAGGGTGTTGGTGGTGGGAAGGAGGGGGAAAGAAGAGTGAGGAAATAAAGGATGGGGAGATGAAGAGGAGGGAAAAAGAACTGAGAGAGAAGAAAGAATGAAACTACATGTGAGTGGGAAAGGTGATGAAATGCATGTGCATGTCCCTGTGTCCCTCATTGCTGACAGTCAGTATATTATACTGGGCTGACCACCTGCTCTGAGCCTGAAGTACACCCTCCATAAAGCTGCAGCAGATGGACACAATAAAATGCACCATGACCAGCAGCTATGCACTTCTCTGTATGTGTGTATGTGTATGCACATTATAGCCGATATCTAGTATAAACACATTAAAACATGCCTGCATTTACACACACCTGTCTCAAAGGCAATACCAGTAATATATGATACTTTATAGGTCTGATGTCACCATGTCTTCTCCTCTAAACCCTCCCAGTGCTGTAAACCTATCGACCAATTAGCCAGCGAGGAATGTGGCTGCCAGCTCATACAACAAGTTGAAATTCTCACATGCTCTGACTTCACTGCGCCCCTTAGTACTAGTATATTGGTGTTTGCATCTCTTATCCTCGTGGTACTTGAAATTTAGGCCTGTTTATAGTTTTAGTCATCATTCCTCTTGCCACTAATTGTACTCAGTGGGGACTAGAGAAGATGAAATAAACATAAACTCCTAGAAATTGTAGGGCAATGTGTAAATTATTGCCAAAATGTAAATACATCCTAAGGTTTTGGCTCAATAATCGTACTGTTGTGTGCGCACACAGTTTACTAAATGCCACAATAACACACTTGTGTCCCCCTCATTAATTTTTCTTGCACAAACATCCTATAGTCCAACAAATCAGAATGAATCTTTGAAGCTTCCTCTCTCCTTTCCAACTTCTTGAGCAATATTGGAGCCCACTTTTAGCCAAGGTTGTTGCTGCCTGGTTTGTGTGGTTATTAAACTGGTTGAGAAATAGTTTTATCACTTGTAATACGAATATGCAAGAAGGTGGTATCGTCATCACTTGCCAGTCACTTGGACACAAAGAAAAACATTTTCTATCTCAAGGTCCCAAATATCTTAAGTACTGTACTTGTGAGGAATTTAATTTCACAGTCAAGATGACTGTGGAGTGGAGATACTGGATGGAGTTATCAGTTCTTCACCCCTCAGCTCATTACATTCCTTTACCATCAGTAATAAGAAGGTGAATATCTGACTGGAAGGATAAGTCTCTTTCTAACTGCTGTTATCAACAAGAATGATGAAGAGCAACAGACTAACTCCTCTTTCCCTTTCCCTTTTTCTATCTGCCAATTCTTCCATTATTTCTTCTCTCTCTCTTTTTCATCTTTAGATCCAAGCCAATCATCTGCAGTTAGATAAGTGTGAAAACTGTATCTTTAAGGGTTTGCTATGTGTGTTTGTGACATATGTGGTAAACGGTTTTTACATGTATACTCTTGTCAGGGTTCAGTTAGAGTTCATCTCTTCTTGGCTAAACAGGTTTTCCCTCTGGATCAAAATCAAAATCAACAAATTATCTTTCACTTCAGGAATATGTATGTGTCCCCACCCATACACACTTACTGGGATACAGAAAAAAGTTCAGGGAAAAAACAATAACAGACTTGCCTTTTAAGGTCCCAGTGCATTTCTAGTTTCTAGGTTACTGTGATTTGATTTATCAAGCAACGGAACATTGCCTGAGGATATTGAATTGAAAATATATCAGATGTTTGAATTTCAACAGGGAGTGTTGAAATAATGTAAATAGATCTGATTTGGGGTCGTGAGCAGGACTAGGCAAAGTGAGAAACTCAGGCAGGCGGAAAATTCAAGAAAGAGAATGGATAGGAGTGAGAAAATACATTTAAAAACAGAGGGGAAAAGAGGAAGAGAGAAACAGAGATGATCTTTTATATTGAGGTAGATAGGGCTTTGACTTTGTAATACATGCAGCTGTCAGCAGTGTTTTCTGCGCTCTGATCTTAACATTTCATGTCAAAGTCTGTGCACATAAAAAAGATGAAACAGGATTGTTTCAAGAATTTCCTTTTACATAAAAAGTTCCCATCTTAAAAGTAATTTTGCCTCTGTGTGTTCATCCATCCTGCCATGATACTTTTTAACACCAATGACAATTACCCCTTAGTTTTTACAGGTTTATCCTTTGATGCTGTAAGGTTCAGTCTTGTGATGGGTAGCATGGTATTGTTCTGACTTCACCTAGTGGCTCCCTGTATGTCTTGGGGAAAGAGCAACATAGGCGATAGGTGACATGGACTAAAAAGTGAGATTTTTTTTGTATATTTCCCATAATAAAGAAGCAAGCATTTAATACAGAATCATTGTAATCCTCCGATTTGCTGTGTTACTCATCTGTCTCTGCTTCTCCTTTTGGGTCCCACCTTTGAGCAGTAGTATTTGGAGTAGTGCTCCGCTATGCAGGCTCCTCTTTCTACTGAATCTCACTTATTCAACTGGTTAGATGGCTTGGACAGCTCTCTCCCTCTACCTGCCGTGGAGCACTTGCTCTCCTCCTCTGTCTTTCTCTTTTGCTCAGGTTATCTATCTCTCCCCGTCCTTCTTGCGTTCTGTTTGCAGCCACCGATGCACAGCTTAGAGAAGTACCTCCTGAGAGTGCATAGGCTACAGTGTGCGTATGCACGTGCACAGGACCTCTGTGTGTGTGTACATGTACTTGTGTATATGTTTGTCTCTCTGTGAGTGTGAGTGCGCCTGAGTGTGTGCACAGCAATGTCACTGGGCTGTGTAATTGAAATGGAAATGAGCCAATCAGCAACTGCAGTGGTTTGCCACCTCACCCTGCATTCACTTCACTGTTCCAGCTCTCCCAAACTCGCTTTCTGTTTGTGACTCTGTCGTCGCATGTGCAAGTGTCTTTATGTATCTGTGTGTTTGTGTGTGTGTGTGTGTGCGTGCTGACAGTACTTGGCCTTTCAGTTTTAACCCAGAGGGCCTAAGTAGGCGGTGAAAAATATAATCAGTTGGCAATAAAGATTATCTCCACTTCTCTCTCTTTCTCCCTTGCTCTCTTTTACTTGCTGACAAACACACACACATGCAACCACGCTCTGTGTCCGGCTGATTTCCCTTGCTTTGTGGTGTGACCCACAGCTCACTGGGACAGCTGTGGCATAACAAAGACATGTAATTATCACCATTTGACAATTAGCCTGCTATCCAAGTTTGCGCCTTAATTACCTAGCTATTTTCCAGCTAGAAGGCTTCTGCTGCCATTCTGGGTTAGGGTACAGTTTCTCACAAGAATGGAAAACATTGCTGCCAGAAGTTTGTTCTAAAATACAGGAAAGTGGCAGCGGCGACTGGGTGGAGTAAATGTTTTGCATAAATAAAAAAGCATTTTAACCACAGAGGTGCTTTACAATTTGTTTCTCATGCACACACTCGCACACAAACACCAGTCATGTGTTCACCTGCCATTTGAAGCAATTTGGAGTTTAGCTTCTTGCACTATGACATTTCGGCATGTGAAGGAGCTGGAGATTGAACCAAAAAACCTACTCTACCACCTGAGCCACAGTCAACCTAGAAGTGTTTTCAAGTGTGTGGCGTCGAAGGTACAGCAAGGAAAATTTGGCACCGGCTACATTTGGATATTTTCTTGTGATTTGTATCAGTTTTTGCCTGGAGTGGAATTGTGGGTATTGGTTAATTAGCATTCCATTGCATCTGTTGCTTAAATTTCACTTTAATTTAGAGACAGTTATTTTTCCGCTATAGTCTGCGTGTCGTTAAAGAGTCAACCCAGCTGATGGAGTATCAATGACATCATGGTTTGGCTAGTTATGTGTTGCATGCATTTCTTTAACCTTTTGTACGCAGCACGAGGTTATAAGAATTACAGTTTCAGAGCTGCACACCTACATATTTTCTGAGAATGTTTATTTTACCTTTTATGGCAAAATAAGGAAATGCATTTCAATTGGATTATTTTATGACTTTTTTGTACAAATTAATATTACAGAATAGCATGACTGCTTATCATTGAGGTATTTTTAACCGTTATCATAAAAGACTGAGAAATTCTGTACCTTTCACAGACCATATCACTGACATACACATGCACAAAACCCTGTAAATTAGTTGACCCTGCAGTATCATGCAACATTCTTATCTAATGACCCCACTATTAACCGCACTCGCTCTTCTGTCCATATTTCACTTTTTCAGATACACAGTTTTGCTTTACATTACGTTTGGGCAGCAGCTTTGTGCTTCTGTATCCAACACGGAGGCTTATTTATTTTGGAGGAAAACATCTCCATTTCATGGTGAAAAACAGTTTCTTCATTTCATGGTGAAGAACAGCTTTTTCTTTTTGCTGAAAAGTGGGGACTGCTTATACAACATTACATGAAAATGAACAAGACACCAGGCACATTTAAAACTCCCACATTAGTCCTGTGATAACAGGGGTTTTATAAGGAAAATAAACACAGCTTTTTACAAAATACTAGAAATCTCCTGGGACACATCTCAATGACAATCCTTCACTGAATAGTGGTGGAGGAAATTTAGAGCTTTGACTGCACACACACAGTCTCGCCATGCACATACAGTTTTAGTAAAATCTCCTTTAATGATGAATGCATGCTTGAGTAACTCCTGTAAAGATGTGGATTTACCAGGAGCCAGGCAATGCAATCTGCAGTATTCAGTCTTGCTGTCTCTTTTTGTATTCCCTCACTCTCTTTTGGAACCAGGTCCTTTCTCTCTCTCCTTCTCTGTCTGTTTCTCACCCTCACTCTCTTTCTCACTCGGTGCCATTAGCAGCTTCTGGCTGTCTCACTGCTGTTCCTTTGCCAATGTGCCAGGGTGCTCGCTCATCTGATAACACAAACCTAATGTATGTGTGTATGTGTGTGTCTAATGGGTGTGTATGTGTGTGGAGGTTTGTGCTAGTGTTGTGCTTGTTGCGTGTGTGTGTGTGTGTAAGAGTGTGTTACATGTTACAAATGCCTGTCCTGTCCCTTTTTATGTGCTCACTCACCCAAACATCCTCTGCTTCATTTGCAGTCAGGGCCACAAGCCACTATTCTGACTGCTGAGGCAGGGAGAGTAGGGCAGCTGAAACATCACACACACAAAGCCATGCACATGCATACAGGCACTCTCTCTAATACTCTTTCTTGCTGTTGCACACACATACGCACGCGCACACACACAGAAAGTACACATGCACATAAGCTGGGAGGAGCAGCTTGGAGAATTTGACCATTAAGTCAGTGACATTTTAAAGCAGTGAGAGAAATGCATGGCTCTTCCTGGACCTCTGCAGACATGTTTTAAATGAAATGTTACAGATGAGTTACTCCATGCCTTGGTTGTAAACACCCTCACACTGGTATTTACCCTACTTGGGTAAACACAGAAGAACAACATTTCATGGTAGCTCATGCTCAAATATACACGTATGCACATAAATATTCTGAGCAGAGCCAGAGGACATACATGATCACAGTAATGAGAAATGGGTTGGTTCAATTTGTTCCTTGATTGTAACAATAATCATTCCATTATACCAACATGAAGAAAGTAACAACTCAAGCCACCAAAACCAGACTTTGTTAAAATTGCTATTTGATCCTCAAAATAAGAGGTCTGGTTTTCATTGTGATTGCAATTCTCTGTAGAATCTCCAGATAAACTGCAGACTTAGATTCTAGACGATCCATCCTTTCGAGTCAGAACAATAGAGCTGCAGTTTGAATTGAGAAATCAAATAAGTGGGTGGAAAGAGAGTGAAAGGGAAAGGGAGATGAAAAATAGAGATTTTATACTGTTGTGCCGCACATTCTTTCAACATCATTTAGTGACAATCCACTACACTACATTTTACACCATTGGTTAGATTTTTTTTCATATTCATTTGTCTTTCTTCTTTATAACTGCATATTCACCATGTAAAAGGGGCCATGCTTTTATCATGTCATACTTAATGGACATTTTGTACAGGAGTGCAAAAGAAAATACTGCACAGTTAAAGAAAGAAGGAGATTATTGTGCTGGTTCAATACATTAATGCTAGGCCTAAAACATCTTTGCAGTAATATTATTTTGGCCTGTCATACACTCTGCTCCATGTCTGTTCTAGGATTTGAGGAGACCTTCTCATAGACTGCAGTGGCAATTTTCAATTAAGTTTCATCCAAACGCTTGTAAGGTTGTGATCTCACAACATCGAAGACAGGCCTTACACCACTTGTCTTCTCACTGAAATGAGTGAGTTGCACCAGTTTCATAGGGATTAGCAACTTTGTGTTTCACATTATCGCTCTTGTTCTGTTTCAAATGTGTGTTCTTAATTGGGACATCCCTAACAAGCTCACAGGTGTTCTGTGTTTTCTCTGTGAAGTCCCTCGTGGCCCAGAGGTTAGGGCTATTCCACCCTAGGTCAACAAGAACACTCACAACACAGGGAATTCTCTCTAATTTTGTTGGCTGTGAAAATTCCACAGATGAGAGGACAAGAGGGTGGTGTAACTGTATGTATGTTGGTGTTTGTATGTGTTGATGCTAGCTTGTGACAGTGTGTGGCCTTTTGATGAATCTTCCTGTATGTATTGAAGCCCTCTGACCCTGTGTGGCCTGTTCTAGATCATTGCTGCTGTAAAGATGCCTCACTGCACAGCCCTCAGAGACAGTCAGGCTCTGTATTTTTCCAATCATTGACATTTACTGTCTGGAGCATCCTGCTCTCCTATATCACTGTGACCATTTCTACTCCGCAGTCTTTTTTATTGTACAAAAACCCCCAAGTAAATGGTTTTTTTTTTCCAAAAGGCCTAAAAACAGTTTTCTTGTAAACATATTTTCTTGGTGTTGGATACCTCAGTTTGCTACCATTTGGAACGCATATGTTTGGGTAAATATTTGTTACAGAGAAGGATTTATAGATAAACCAACCCATCCACATTTACTGACCATGAGTGTATTGGTGCTTGCAAATTTCCACACAATACCAAAAGAGCGCTGAGAGATCTAGCCTAGTGGTCCCCAACCTTTTTTTGTACCACGGACCAGTTGCATGTATGAACATTTTTTCGCAGACCGGGTGGACCCCTGATCTAGCCTAAGTCTGTACTGATAATAATAATAATAATAAAAGTTAATCTGTTTCCGTTTCCTTATTTGTTTTCCAACCAGGTTCCATCGTGGAGATTACCACATTGATGTGTGCATAAATGACTACCTTGATGTCTACTGTCCTCACTATGAAGACTCAGTGCCTGAGGAACGGACAGAGCGTTATGTCCTCTACATGGTCAACTATGATGGCTACAGCACATGTGACCACACCGCCAAGGGCTTTAAACGATGGGAATGCAACAGGCCGCACTCTCCAAACGGGCCACTTAAGTTTTCAGAGAAGTTCCAGCTTTTCACTCCGTTCTCCCTGGGCTTTGAGTTCAGACCAGGAAGAGAATACTACTACATCTGTAAGTACCTGCCCTGAATCAGTGTATATACATTACATGTACAGTAAACTGGAGATATGGCAAAGAAGAAACAGTACTAACATGACATGAAATGGCACTACTAACATAAGATTTAGCCTGTTCTTCATAACGATGTCACCTTAGTATTAATACTATGCTGCTGTATGATATTTATAAGCTACACCAAAAAACTACATGCGTCCATAGAAAAATATGAAGCCAAATAATCTAATTCAACAGGAATAGCAAACCTAGACGGCCTTTTCCTGACCCAGTGTTTATCTACTAGTACAACAGAGTGAGAGTTCTAGTATTTCCAAATCATGTTTCTCAACTTCACTACAGAGCTTTGAGGGTGGCATTACAGTGATTCGAGTAGACACTTTCATGCTCTGCTTTCAGCCAAGCTTTTCACACTGCTCTTGTCAACCACAGAAAACTCTTTCCTAAAATGGCAATGGAATTCATAGGGGAGTTAAATTGAGACAGTCTGAAAGTTATAGCTCACTTCTCCTGCTCCACAATGCTGTATCTTTAAAAATGGAGAGTCCTGCTTTTTATATTATGTTATTCTTCAATTTATCTTGTGTTAGATGTTAAGTTGCCTGCTTCTTGGTGTAGGAATTGAGCCTAGCTGAGCTCATCTGAAGTTGAGGCCCCTGGGGAAATTAGGTTTTTATCAAAGAAAGGTAATAGTAGAATTGATCTGCATTTGTACTTCCACCCCGGACAATATGCACATGGATGGCAGAAGAGTCATATACTTGCACTGACTGCTACTTGTCACTTGTCCTGTTTAAATGAAGGTTTAAAAAAATTATCTGTAATTTTCTGGCCTGTGGTGTTAATGCAGCTCAAAGCATCTGTCAAAATCCTTTGATCTGATGAGTCAGGAGTATTGCTGAGCTCCACATTGATCTGTTTTCTGAACTGACACTTTTTTATCAAGTGGTTACTCTAACAGCCAGCCAAGACTGCTGTGCTTTATTCATTTCATGTGTTTTGCTCTTAGGAACTGAAATATAAAAGAAAGAAAGAAGAACAAACACATAACTGCATCTCACTAATGTTTGCTATTGTTTCTGTGCTAAATAGGTGCTGTCGTTTTCAAGCTTATGTACAAAACAAATAGGCTGCATCTTTCCCAGAAGCCTTTCAACCACCAGGTTTTTGGCCATTTGTCTGCTGAAAATAACCAGATTTTCCTTTTCTTTTATAGCCAGTTTGCATTGACACTCATACCAAATGAGACGATGGAAAAAGAAGTCTTGAAACTTGGGAGCGTTGATGGGGGTTAGTGTAGGGTTATAAAATTCATCTACTCCCTCAAGTCTCTTTTTGCAACATTTTTTTTTTCCATTTCTGTTGAGAGATGCTTGTCCTAAGGGCTGGATTAAATTACACTGCGACTGACAGGGCTTCCATGGAACACATCCATTCTGCTATAGCACGCCATATTGGTTTAGTGGCCCGCGGCTTCATTGGCTATTGAATGATTTCAGCATATATACTCACTGGCTACTGTGGCGGATATTAAAGTCATTTACCATGAAGTCATCTGACATGTGATTTCCCACTGTCATTGTGTCCAGACTGAATGTCCACAAGAAGCAGGGGAGATGGCTGCTAATGGATTAGATGGTCTTTTTAGTAGACAGAATGTAAAGCTGAAGGAGGAAGATTGAGAGCGGTAGTTACATTTGTACATCTGACAATTCATCTGCAGCAGCTTCTGTCACCACCGCCATCATCATCAGTGTGATCACCGTAAGGGCAATCTTCTTAATGCCCTAGAACCAGAAACATACATTTTCTTTTTGGCAATAAATATACATTTCTAATTGAGGAAAAAGTGACCAAATTGTTAAATTAAATCACAAGAGTGAAGTTCTCTCAATAGTATAACCTAATTAGTGTAATATTCTCAAGGATTGCATTTTGGCTTAACGTACTATTATCATAAATACTCATTTATGATTGTGAAAAAAATGCCATCTTCTAATACTGAATGAAATAATAAATGCTACAGTAACTGAGAATCTTGTCTAATATTGTTTGCATATCAGCACCAGGTCTGTTTCGTACTGACTACAACATTTTTCAGTCATTTTGAGGTGAAGTCAGTTTTTCAGACAGATTTTTCAAATTGTATTTCAATCATGTATTTTGTGCTTACAAGCATAAATATAAGCAAACACCAAATTCTGTCCAAACACTGACCAAGTTTTGCCTATATGGTAAAAATATTTCTTTTGTAACATTTTGTGTGTGGCATTTGGTAACGTGACTTGACTAAGTGAAAAGAATAATCTGTTTTCATACCATGAACTCCCTGTGTCACAAACATTCATACTTATCAGCTTATTGATTGTTTTGACTAAAGTGTTTACAAAATCTTTTTGCAATATAATAAGGAAGAAACATATCCATCCTGCTCAACTCAGTCTCACATTTTTGCATTGCCTAATATCCAGTCAATGCACATTTTAACTTTTGTTGTAAATTGGCACTATATAAATAAAACTGAATTGAACTGAAATTAAAAACTGGGTTTGTATCATAAAGCAGCAGGGTAGTGTTTTAAGAAGTAAAAACACAAAGTCTTCTAGAGCAAGATGCTGAATCTTTCAGGACTTTCAATGTGCCTGCCCTGACAAATATTCATATAAGGTATGATGTGCAGATAAAGTTCAGTGTGTAGACAAATAACATATCAGTGTTACAGCAATTGTTTAATATTGTTAAATAATTTCATATGGTGTTTACAATATAGAGCTAAACCTCGGATAGAAAATAGGTGTCAGTAGAACATAAGACTGACTGAGTGGCACGCATGTTATTTCTGTAGCAAAGACTGAAAAATGTACCTTGAACTGCTCCCTTGTATTTTCCTCAAGGGGTCGCCACAGCATATTATTCCGCATTGGTAATTTGTCGGAGGTTTTACACCAGATGCCCTTCCTGACACAACCCTCCATTGTGAGAAGGGCTTGTGTCCCCACCTGGAATCAAACCAGGGACCTTTCGCTTGTAAGGCAAATGTGTAAAACAGTACACTACAGGGACACTATTTCTGTAGCAAAGACTAAATTGGGCAAATCATTTGCAGTTTTAACAACCTTTAATCCAGCATTATCTTTTTGTGGACCACTAAGCCTTCTGCAGTGATATTTTCAGTTTTATAGTTCCAGTAGTCTGTCAATGTCTGATACCATCATTCTTATTTAATGAAGTGAATACATTGCTTAGCTCTTTTTAATGATAATGATAATATTGCGTCCCCTTTAATTTCTGAAATGTGGATGCTTATTCAGCTATGAAACAATTTTACTGATATTTAACTTGACTGCTATTATGACAAGATTTTGTCAACCATCTTGTGATAATATCCAGTCTCATTATTTTTGTTAACGACCAAAAAAAGAAGACTGCTGTCAAATTCCATGGTGCAGCCCTGAGTAAACGCTAATTAAACTCTAGCTCATGCGGAATCTTTTTTTGCACCTAAGTACGGATTGTGCCCAAATTTTTTGATTCACTTTGAGGCATGGAAAATTAGACTTAGATCTACATGTGCCAGTCCTGAACACACACTACACTACATTAGCCATTCTTGGGTAGTTGTTGGTTATCATACTGTGGTGAAGATTGGGGGTTGTGATGTCTTGAAGTCACAGTAATCGAAAAAAAGTCCTTAAAGTAAACTAAAATATTATAGGGGACGCAAACGTGATTTTACCCAATTTTCCTACATGAATCCTTAAGCAACTTGTATAATTATCAAAGTACCCTAGTCTAAATATATATATAAAAAAAAAATCTTTAAGGTTATTTGCATAACTCTAATCCTCAGAGCATAATGAGTGAGATGTCTCACTACACCTCTCTGCATATTGCTCAAGAGCATATACCTTGCATATACCAGTGCTGCATCACACAAAATAAGCACCTCTTCTTGCTTTGCTCCAACAAGAAGGGTTGCCTGGTGGTACTGATAATTGGTAATTAAATCGTGTTTTTGTCGCTGAAATGTGTGTCATTTTGTGCCGTATTATAATGTTGTACACACACAATGTACTTCATCAAGTGTGGCCAACATTAGCAGTACTAGCCCTCCTTTCTTTCAGATTAGCGTCCACACAGCTGTGCAAAATGTGGTAACTCATCACTTTGGTTGCATGCTTATATGCAAGTTTATTCTGTCACAGCTGACATATAACCGCACATTTTCAAAAGCAATGTGCTCCAGAGCTGGTTAACTGTCATCTGCTTACTTTTTACTTTGCTTGTTTACAACTTCCCACTAAACATAGTTGAAACCACAAAGTCATCTCCACCATTTAAAACTGGTCGCGATTAGAAAAACTGGGCTGCCGATAGTCGGATGATGACTTTTCAGCACAGAAAGGAAGTCGGGTCAGATCATCTCTTACAGATAAAGAAATGTAGACCAGATTATTGCAGTGAAGGAAATAAATGCATCTTACTTTGTTTTTTAGACAATGGCAGCTAATCAGGATACTGCACAGTTGTGAACAGATGTCCTGTCTTTGAAAAAAAAAAAAATGCAACAACACTTTTTAACAATTCATGCTTATGCCAGTCTAAATTTAATCTCATTTATTGCATGATGAACTTGTGAACTGTTAGAATCATCACTGTCCCTGGTATCAGAATTATAAACCTAGGGATACTACACTATCAAGCAAGTAATAGCTCAATAGGATCAGAGATGTTCTATGGAAGAAGAGGTCATGAGTTTAAGACACCTCCCTGGGGTTTGCTTTTTCTCCCCCCCTATTTCATTCTTTCTGTCAAGAATGTCTTTTTCAATTTGGCTTTATTCTAACTGATAAAGTAGGAAGCAACTCTTGAACACAAACTTTCTCTTGCTAGAAAGTCTTAATAACTACATTTTTTAAAAACTACACCCATCCAATGTAAAAGGAACGTCTGTGATTGTTGGTTTAACAGTTATTTTGGAACTCTTTTCAACCATGACTAGATGTCAAGAAAAAAAACTACCAGGTGAGGTTTATTCAATGTTGGGATTGAGGGATGCACAGCTGCCAGGTGGGCCTGCAGCTCCAGTTAGTGGTGGGTGGCATCAAAATTGGTAATGCACATTAAACATGAACAAAATAAGAATAATTAATTTAACTGACTAGTATTTCTGGTGCCAATTAGCAAGAGCAGCAATGCTTAAATGTCTACTCAGTTGGTTGCAAAAATCCCCGGTAAAATTTTCTGAATTTCTGCTGGGGTAAAAAGAGCTGAGTGGTTATGTACTGTCGCTCAATCAGCCATTTTTTTTCTTCCACCAAAAACGTCTTCATTTCTTAAAAACTTATTTTGTGGTAGTCTGGCTAAAAATACTCAACGATAAACTGCTTTTTGCAATGGATGAATTAAGAAAACTACCTTATTCTATTTGGTTTACCTAAGCCAGAGTCAAAGTATGCCTGTGTAGACATTCCGCTACAGACAGTAACTACATCTGAATTTAACAAAAAAGAAATATAATATCATATTTAAAGTGATTAAATATGACTTGCTGTTCTGCACAGAGAGTTTGTGATCCAACTTTACCCTTGTGGTCTATTTGAATGTTGTGTAAATGCATAGTATAGCATAACCAACAGAGAAAATCTTAGGCATCATTACTCACTAAAGCTGGCTATGCTGCATAACTGCACTAAACTGAAATGTCAGTGTGTCCCAAGGCAAAGGTCCCTATGCATGAATAACACTAAGGCTGAGGTAAGTGATGCTGTAAAGGGGCTCATGTACAGTGGGTACGGAAAGTATTCAGACCCCTTTAAATTTTTCACTCTTTGTGTCATTGCAGCCATTTGCCAAAATCAAAAAAGTTCATTTTATTTCTCATTAATGTACACTCAGCACCCCATCTTGACAGAAAAAAAACAGAAATGTAGAAATTTTTGCAAATTTGTTAAAAAAGAAAAACTGAAATATCACATGGTCATAAGTATTCAGACCCTGTGCTCAGTATTGAGTAGAAGCACCCTTTTGAGCTAGTACAGCCATGAGTCTTCTTGGGAATGATGCAACAAGTTTTTCACACCTGGATTTGGGGATCTCTGTCATTCTTCCTTGCAGATCCTCTCCAGTTCTGTCAGGTTGGATGGTGAACATTGGTGGACAGCCATTTTCAGGTCTCTCCAGAGATGCTCAATTGGGTTTAGGTCAGGGCTCTGGCTGGGCCAGTCAAGAACGGTCACAGAGTTGTTCCGAAGCCACTCCTTTGTTATTTTAGCTGTGTGCTTAGGGTCATTGTCCTG
>VUQH01032450.1:0-18722 GCA_015106775.1 Etroplus canarensis | reverse complement strand
AAGAACAGTGCTTAATACCATCAGCCAAGCATGGTGGAGGCAGCATGATGGTCTGGGGGTGCTTTGGAGGTGGTAAAATAGGAGATTTGTACAGAGTGGAAGGGACCTTGAGGAAGGAAAGCTATCACAAGATTTCGCAATGCCATGCCATACCCTGTGGAAAGCACTTGGGCCAATTTCATCCTACAGCAGGATAATGACCCAAAACACACCTCCAAGATGTGTCAGCAATATTTAAAGAATCAGTCAGCCAGAATTCCGATGATAATGGAGCGTCCAGCACTGTACCAGGATCTAAACTCTGTTGAGCTGTTGTGGGAGTAGCTTGACTGTATGGTACAGAGGAAGACTCCATCAAACAAACCCATCTTTTCGGAGATGCTCCAGGAAGCATGGGGTGAAATCTCTTCAGATTACTTTAAAAAAAACTGACATCTAGAATAACGAAGGTCTGCTAGGCTGTAATTGCTGCAAAAGATGTGTTTTTTGATGAAATTTGAAGAACAAATCCATCATTTCTATTAAAATAATTATTTCTAACTGACAATTTCAGCATGTCCTCTTCATTTGCTATATTTCCCATTGAGATTAATTTTGTGTGTTTTCATGGGAAACAAGAGAATTTCCAAGTGATCCCAAACTTTTGAGCAGTTGTATATATACACACATGCACAGTTATGATCCTTTACCTGTCAGTGTGGTGGAAGATGATAGTGTAATGATTAGTGGGTAAAGCTGAGAGGCAATAGTGATGTACTGCTGTTTTGGTCTCATGTGTAAACATCTGGCTGAAGTTTAGGTAAGTGTAAGCAGGAATAAATACACTACATGTTAGTTTTTTTAAATCTTGTGGAGAGAGAAAAATCTGAATATTTGTACAAAAACGTGCCTCTTTTGTAAAACTCAGGAACACACCCTATCAGTTGTAATTTTTACGATGTCTACACATATGAACTAGGAGAGTATTTGCTGATAAGAAGCGAGAGGGAGATAAGTCACAGGGAGAAGCACAAAAACATGTTTTCCAACGACAGTAATGAATATCAAGGTGAAAATGGTCAATAAGGAAAGATAGCAGAGACCACTTTTCTCATTTGGAGTAAGTGGCAATCATTACAAATCCCCAACCTCATGCTAAAATATGCAAGATCATCAGATAAGATCAGTGATAGTTTAACAATTTTTTTCTTTCACACTTTTAAAGTTTGTTCCTCTTCCGTGACAGTACCTGTGTGTATTTCGATGTGTGTGTGTGTGTGTGTGTGTGTATTTGCATGTATGTGCTGCACTCAGCTGTTTCCTTGTCTGAAAAACAACCCACCAGTCTGCTTGAGTCAGCAGCAGTGCTTCCTTAAATCAGCCACTCTCACATGGAAACATGCTGGCACACACTCAGTTTAAAGAGTAAGGTGTTGCCACTGAGACTGTTGAAATAATTTGCTTCTGGGAGTCTGTGTTTGAGTGGCACAGGAATATTCATGCTTGTGTTTTCCTTGTTTGCCCTCAGGTTTGCTGACCTTTGTGAACTGTGCCTATGTGAAGTGGGGCACCAGGGTTCAGGACTTTTTCACCTATGCCAAAGTTCTTGCTCTCATCGCTGTCATCATCACTGGCCTGGTGAAGATTGGACAAGGTGCTCAATCACATCATTCACTTAGATTTCAAACCATACACACTACTACTTTAGAGAGTTGCTCCAAGTAATAGCAATGTCCTGAGATTGTTATGTGGAGGGCAGAAATTAAAAAAAAAATGTACATAATCATATAATTGCATTACTGCTTTCTAGGTCACACTCAGAACTTTGAGGGGCTATTTGATGGCTCATCCCGGGATCCAGGAGCCATTGCTCTGGCACTGTATTCAGCTCTGTTCTCCTACTCTGGATGGGACACTCTCAACTTTGTCACAGAGGAGATCAAGAACCCAGAAAGGTGAGAAGATGAAGTTAATAGTAGAATGGATTATAAGACGAGAGACAGAGCTGGAGGTGGCAGAGTTGAAGGTGTTGAGATTTTCACTAGGAGTGACCAGGATGGGCAGGATTAGAAATTACAGGGACAGCTCAAGTTGTGCAGTTTGGAGGCAAAGTAAGGGAGGCAGCGTTGAGAGGGTTTGATAAGCACAGAGGAGTGATTGTGGTGATATTGGACAAAAGATGTTGAAGATGGTGCTGCCAGGCAGGAGACCACAGAGAAAGTACAGAGATGTAGTGAAGGAAGACATGCAGATGAATGGTGTGACAAAAGAGGATATAAAGGATAGGATGAGATGGAGGCAGATGATCCCCTGTGGTGACCCCTAAAATTAGCATCAGAAAGATGATGAAAAAGACAATAATGCATTGCATCCTTTAGAGGCTACATGTGTGATTAGATCACAAGCTTTTCCCAGAGTTCCCAGGCGGATTGAGTGACAAACAGCCACACCTTATCAATATCCCCTTGACCCAGGGATTCCTGACACACCATGAAATTCTTTCTGTTTAAGAATCTGTGCCTAATCTCTTATCCTGCCCTTTGCTTTCTCTTTCTGTGAACTACAGCAACCTGCCTCTGGCCATTGCTATTTCCATGCCCATTGTGACAGTTATCTATATTCTGACCAACGTGGCCTACTACACCGTCCTTCCCATCAATGCAATCTTAGACAGTGACGCTGTAGCTGTGGTAAGTTCCTACAATCCTCACTATATTACTTAGGCTTCACAAGTATCAGGTGTAGCTTTTGTTCAAGAGTCTTTTCTCTGTAGACATTTGCAGATCAGGTGTTTGGCGTGATGAACTGGACCATTCCTCTGGCTGTGGCTCTGTCTTGCTTTGGAGGACTCAACGCCTCTATTCTGGCTGCCTCCAGGTGAGCCAATATATCTTGTTAGGAATACATTAACATACTTGAATCCAGTTGTCATAAGCCAATCATAACCACTTTATTTTTGCGTCTCAAAAGGCTGTTCTTCGTGGGCTCCCGGGAGGGCCACCTACCTGACTTCCTGTGCATGATCCATGTCCACCGCTACACTCCTATTCCTGCCCTACTCTTCAATGTCAGTCACCACTCATTACCTTTTCTTTTCTGTTGTCTAACTAGTTTAATTGAACTTTACTGTTTCTGTTTTACCATCTCTTCTTACTATATTTCTTGTACTTCGCTGCAGGGGGTAATGGCTCTCATATACCTGTGTGTAGAAGACGTCTTCAGGCTGATCAACTACTACAGCTTCAGCTATTGGTTCTTTGTTGGTCTGTCCATTTGTGGGCAGCTTTATCTACGATGGAAGGAGCCAGACAGAAAGAGACCTCTAAAGGTATTTCAATTAAATCTTTTAACAGCTGAAGTTGGTGTAGCTTGTGAGCTTTGAATTACAAGAAGCTCAGAAGTTAAAATAATCTGCTGATGTAGCATTGCATAAAAGAAATGTGACAATTGATGCAGAAAAAACAGTGATAACATATTTCCTTGAATACATAAATAATGCTTTTTTAACAAGAAACATTTACAAAACATTTATGTGACATCTCTTTATCTCTTTTAGTGCAACTCCCTCTAGAGGCTTAAGAGGCTCATTACTACCTTTTTGCATATATGTAGCATTACCAGACCAAAAAAACTGAAGCCATTGTGAAAGGATAAGATGTGCACATCCTATTGCAATACCTTTACTGTAGCCTAGGAATGAAGCATGACTCTTGTTTCTTGGTCATTCATTTGTGATGTGTTAATTCAGACCATCATCTTACCATTTTCCTTCTCCCCCTTCCTTCCTCAGCTCAGTTTGTTCTACCCCATCGTTTTCTGTTTGCTCACCGTCTTCCTGGTGGTGGTGCCTCTCTACAGTGACACCATCAACTCCTTGATTGGCATTGGCATCGCCCTGTCGGGAGTGCCTATTTACTTCCTCTGCTGCTACACCCCGGCTCATAAAAGGCCGCTTTGGCTGCGAAGCTTCATTGGTAAGAGTGCATTCTTTCAGTGTTTGTATGTGGAGATTTAGAAGAATCTATTTAAATTAAGTCATAAGGGTCATAAGGGTATAATTCAGTTGTATTATCCTATCTCTTAACTCTTATAAAACAGATCCATATTTTTGGATTAATTCATTGTTCACTTATTAATCATGGTATCGTATCCTCTTGAGATCAGAGCTCTTGTTTGAGATTCATGGGCTGCACCAGGTCTATGTTGAGCAGAATAAAGTATAAGATGCGGAAATGCCAAATGCAGTGTCCTCATATGTGGACAGAGGGTCTCAGCTGACTGCAATATTTGTACTATTAATGTACTTTATTGTTGAGTACTGTCATTGCATGGTGTAAATTTAACTCATGTAAGTGTTAATTATGCCACTTAATAGTTTTTATGACTTCTTTGACACTGCTGCTGTAACATTGCAGTTTCACAATGTTATTAATACCCTGCAAAAGTATCGATAATATACAGTCACTGGCCACTTTATTAGTTACACCTTGCTTGTATCAAGTTGGATCCCTTTTACCTTCAGGACTGTCTTAATTCTTCATGGCATAGATTCACCAAGCTGCTGGAAACATTCCTCAGAGATTTTGGATCATATTGAGATGATAGCATCACACAGTTGCATAACATTTATCAACTGCACATCTATGATGAGAATGTCCATTCCACCCAGTCCCAAAGGTGCTCTATTGGACTGAGATGTGGTGATTGCGGAAGTCATTTGAGTACAGATAACTTATTGCCATGCTCAAGAAACCAGTTTGAGATGATCTGAGCTTTGTGACATGGTGTTTTATACTGCTGCAAGCAGCCATCAGAAGACGGGTACACTGTTGTCTTAAAGGCATGGAGATGGTTAGCAACAACAACAATGCTCAGCTGGTACTAAGGGGCTTACAGTATGCCAATAAACTCTACCCTGCAGCATTACGTGACCACCAGTCTAAACCGCTGAGATAAGGCCAATGATATCCATACTTACATGTTGTTTACACCAAATTTGACCCTGCCATGCAAATATTGCAGTAGAAATTGAGATTCATCAGACCAGGCAACATTTTTCCAGAATTCTGTTGTCCAGTTTTGGTGAACCTGTGTGAAGTTTAGCCTCAATTTCCTGTTCTTAGCTGAGAGGAGTGCCACCCAATGTGGTCCTCTGCTGCTGTAGTCCATCTGCTTCAAGGTTTGGTATGTGTTTGTTCAGATACTCTTCTGCATACCTTGGTTGTAACAAGTGATGATTTGACTCACTGTTACCTTCCTTCACCTTGAAGCAGTTTGGATATTCTCCTCTGACCTCTGGCATCAACAATGCATTTTTCACACAGGGAGCGGCTGCTCACTGGATATTTTCTCTTTTTTGTACCAGTCTGTATATCCCAGAGATGATTATGTGGAAAATCCCAGTAGATCAGCAGTTTCTGAAACACTCAGACCTGCTTGTCTGGCACAAAAAGGAATGCCATGTTCAAAGTCTCTTAATCAGAATCAGAATACTTTTAGTCCCAGGGTGAAATTGCATTTTGTTGCAGATACTCTATTAAAAATAAAAATAAATCTGAAAGGCAGAAAAATGAGGAGTAAAATATATAAAAATGTGCATATAAAGTGCAATATGTAACATAATTCAAAAGTTAAACACTGAAAACAGTATGTACTAGACATTCAGTGTGCACGCACCTACATGTGTGCAGCCTGTTGCAAGCACTTCATTTATTTCTCCAAGTTTTTTCTTGTTCTCTGTATTTCCTTAGTCTTTTAACTTTTTAAATCTTTCTTCCCCATTCTGATGTTCAGTTTTAACTTCAGCAGATTGATGTCTACATGTCTAAATTTTTTGAGCTGCTGCCATGTAATTTGCGATTAGATATTTGTGCTGTGCAGCTAAACAGGTATTCCTAATAAAGTGGCTAATGAGCGTATATACTATCCACATTTAGTAAACAGATTGCAGTCACCTGTTACAAAAAGAAAACTAATCCATGTGAAAATGATCAACATTGCTTGGCTGAAATACTGTACTGAGCTGCTAAAAACAGCAGTTTTAACCTCCTTCTTTTCTCTTTCAGCTAAATGTGGTGTGGTGATTCAGAAAGTATGCTTCTCTGTCCTAACTGAGATGGATAATGACAAGGCAGAGTAGAGATGCTTGTTTTAACACCCTGCTGGAGACTGGTGATGCACAGACAACAGATTCCCAGCCTGAACGCAACTTTGCCAGTTGCTGCTGCCACAAGACACAAGACGAAACATTTGGGCATGAGCGGCAACCAGCTAGCTGACCTGTCAATCATCACCAAGGGACGATGTTAAAGAATGTAGTAATGATGGTGTGTGAGTGCTTGTTGGCAAAATTTCCCTGAAGCTGAGTGTGACTTCAGAGAGAACTTTTCAATGAACTCCTGAAGAAATCAACATCCATCTCTATTACAGATATGTATTTAATTGTCAAGAGAAGTATTTTGTGTTCAATTACATACATGTAATACCTGTTTGATTTTACTTGAAGGTAGCCAATTAATAAATTGTTCCAGTAGAAAGCATTTTTGAAACTGAAAGCACTGCTGACAACGCTGTTATCATTTGCACAAAGAAAAACAGGCAGTAAAATAGACTTGAGCTCCAGACTCACTCAGGTGAAGGAAAAAGTCAATGAAGTTTTATAATGTCAAAGACTAGCGAATCAAAGGGCTATTTTTAAACAAATTAACTTACTCTTCTGTCATGTAGCACTCAAACACTGGCTGTTAAATGTAAAAAGTTTTGATGCAGTTGAGCTGTAAACATGTATTTATAATAAAATTACTTCTTGACAACATGAAGAGACTTTTCTTTGATTCTGCTCAAAGCTGAAATAAACACACAAACACCAAATGCTTGTTTTGAGGCCGAGTTTACATTTTTATTAGAATACATAATCACAAACCTGTCCCAACCCGACTTCTCTTCCATCCATAAATATGTACACAATTCATTGCTACTGTAAAACTAAGCCACTCGGAGTTATCCAATAGTGTCCTTCCATGGTCTCGTCTTGCCTCCACCAGACTTGTCTTTAGCTGCTGCAGCAGCAATGGGAGGCTTCTGCTGGAGAGGATTGTGGGTAAAAGTCTGCCTCAGTGGACCTGCAGGTAGAAAGAAACGACTACTCTTAGTCAACCTAAATTATATTCATGTATCGCAGTATTAATAGAAAAATACACTCAGAATATAAGTATACGCCAAAGTGCTGAATAAAGACAATTATATTAGTAGCCCCTGGTGTAATCTCAGGGCTTTTCTAATTTCTCTCATTTTTGTACATTTTAGGAGGCAGGACACTGCTGAAATAGTCCAACACTGGTGGGAGCAGGACTCCACAAATAAATAATTTCATGTGATCAACTGTGTGATAAAACCTCTTACCCTCCACCTCTGTTTGTGATAAATAAAAACAACTCTTATATACTGTTGCAACCATGACACTTTATTTGGTACACCTTGGTAATACTGGATTGGAAGAACTGTCTTAATTCTTCATGGCATAGATTCAACAAGGTGCTCAAAACATTCCTCAGAGATTTTGGTCCATATTAACATGACAGCATCATGCAGTTACTGCAGATTTGTCAGCTAAACATCCATGATACAAATCTCCTCTTCCACCACATCCCAAAGGTGCTCTATTGGACTGATATATGGTGATTGTGGTGGCCATTTGAGTACAGACAACTCATTGCCATGTTCAAGAAACCAGTTTGAGATGATTTGAGCTTTGTGACATGGTGTGCAAGCAGCCACCAGAAGATGGGTACACTGTGGCAATAATTTGTTGACATTTTATGATCAAAAGGTCAACTTTGATGTTTGCATTTGGCCATTATAACACAGAAAGACACAAACTGCAGCTTGGCTGAAGTGGTGTACACCATGAGGCAGTAATCTTAGTTGTGTGACATTTTGCATACACGTATCTTATTTCACTCTTAAGAACAGACATTACAAACACTAGCAACTCCACTCATTTCTCAGATTGAATTTCCTCACCTCCTCTCTTCGCATCTTAGTCCCTTCCACCAGAAATGTGAGTGGAAGGACTGTGAACGGGGCAGAGGGGGCAACAATGTGTGTGTGTGTGCATACCTTTCAGCTGCTCCCAACAATGTAATACTGTATTTTAAAAATATAGTAAATACTGCCAGAAAACATTAAAAAATTTCCACCAAATACTTTTCAAAGAGCAGTGGTCTGGCTGTTTGGTGAAAATCTGTATTTTTTGCAATTTTGTTAGAGATTTTCAAATGAAAGCGACTTGAGTGATATAGTTTGAAATAAGTTAAAACAGCCATAAGAGGGCGCACTGCTTTACCACTTTCACTTAAATTAATTGGACTAGTTTTGTTGTAGTTACTTTTTTACTGCCCAGAACTTTATTACAACTGGTTATATTCTCTTCTGCAGGTTCTCCAGCACAGAACATCAACTATCATGGACAGAGACAAGTGGACAAGAAACTCTCTGGAGAGGCAGCTGACTGAAATTGAGGACTGCCATAGCACCCTTACAGGTGAGCCAGGTGAGAGGGGATAACACAAGATGGAAAGGGTCAGGGTTAGCTGAACAACACTTAAATGACCTTTAAAAATTAGAACAAGGGGACTGTCCGCTACTAAATCAACTGTAGATGACTCTGTTCTCTAAGATGGATGAAAAAATTTAAATAATTGAGTGGCCACATATACTTGCCAGGCATTAATACTGTATAATTGTCATCCTGGACAAATAAAGGTGTGTAGGAAACACCCTACTGTGTACTTTTTGTACAAGCTGGAAATCGTGGAGACAATATCATACACTGATTGTGCTAGTTTTCACCATCTTCTACTTTTATTTACCTACATATCTGCAACATAAAGTGGAATCAAACCCTGATGAGGAACAAGGAGTGTTTATGTAGAGCAGCTGAAGCAGTGGTGGGACTGACCTTTGGCAGCGAGGTCCAGATGATTTTTTATTCTTCTCTCCCTCTCTTCTAGCTGCTGGGCCAGTTGCGCATTCTTCCAGCCTGAGGACCCAACCAGTCACAACATGAGCATGACATAAATAATCAGAGCTGAAACTTTCTGATGTTTGAGTGAATCAAACAATACATTTCAGTTTTCAACACCAACCCTTCTTCATGCTTTCGATTAATCCATCATTCTGGGGCATGGCAGAGGATGGGTGTTTGATTCTCTCAGGGATGTTCAGCTTGTTTCTGACTAATGGGTGCCTGAGCAGAGCCACTTGACCCAGGGAGAAGAAGTTTGAGGTCAGCCAGTAGGTAAAGACTGCCTGAAGTTTGTATGAGAAAAAAAATTTTGAGTCACTGACTGTAAAAATGTTAAAGCAGAAGAGATTTAAGCGACGTTTTGTTATGATGTGAGAACAAAAGCAATTTGTGAATGACAGACTGACCGTGGGGAAGTTGATAGTGAGAGGGAGGATGACTAAGGGCATGATTCTGAACACAGTCTTCATAGCTCGCAGGTTGGGGTTATCGATACCAGACTCTGCACCTAGCTGAAGGAAAAAAAGGCCAACATGGTAATGAACTAGGTTATTATTATTGTACAGTCACTCTCTTTTTGTTGTTGCGTTTGTTTTGGGACATCTGAAGAGTTCAGTAAAAGCTGCCTCACCTCCAGGATGAAGAACATGGTTCCAGTGACGGCCAAAGGCAGAATATAGAAAGGATCTGCTGCTGTCAGGTCTGTAAACCAGAGCATACCTCCTGTCTGCATGCTGGGCACTGGCAGATAGGCCATCTTTCTCAGTGCAATGAAGAAGGAGATGAAAACTGGCGCCTGAGGGATGTGAACAATGAGAACGGCCAGACAGAAAATGGAGAAAACAAACAATCACATAAATGGTGAAACAAAAAGTATAGACGATGAGATATATTCACTTGTAGTTTAACAGACATAAATATCCTTTCTGTTTTGTGATGATGGATCAGTGAAGCTGCCCCTCCCAAACATGGTTATTTCGAAGTGTGCAAAGGTGCCAGCACACGCTGGGTTAATGTAGCAGATGCTTGTATAAAACCACGGAAGAGCAAACTGAATCTATTATTAATTTAATAACAATGTTATTAAATCCATTAACAGGACAACAGGCTAAATATCATCTTAACCTGCAAGCTATTGGGGATAAATGTAACAACTGTTGATCTCCAGGATCATCCTCAACCAGTAAAATCCTACTGCAACTCTTATAATATGATTCCACAAGGTGTAAAACAGCTTTAAGTACATTAACGCTGACTTAGCCAGCTATTGTTTTAACAGAAATGGTTGTGCTCAGGAAAAATACAGATGTCTAAACAAATTAAATAAACTGTTATGCAGGCTTCTTTTATTAGCAAACACCAAAATATAACCTACAGCGTTTATGCTTAAGGAAGGAAAAACTCCTCAATAAAAATAAAAGCCATAAACTTCTTGTTAATGGCAGGCTGGTACATAAGCCATCACATATCTTCCCAAAATGTAATTTGCACATTTTCTTGCACTTTAACTGTGTTACAGAAAGTGTCATGTTTTAACTCTTGAACATGAATGTACACTGGAGAAGTGTAATCTTAGGAAATATTTCTTAAATGCCTCAATAAAACACAGAGCTCAACCACATAAAGAGATTAACTGACCTGCACCAAAGGAACCAGGAAGCCACGGAGAGGATTCACGTCATGCTTTTTCTGAAATAGGTTCAGATCAGAGTAGGCTTTGGCAACTGCAACAGAAAAACAGAAGCTCAGGATGAGCTGAAGATCTAATGTGCAATTCGAAAAGACAAACGCAATGAAGAAAGAGGAGTGAGAGTTTACATTCAAATTTGTTTCCACTCTGTTTGGCCTCATTCATTCTGTTGGTTAGTTTGGTGATCTGGGGTAGCACATTGTTCAGCTTGGCTGCCTCTCGCTGGCCCTTCACTATGACCGGAAATACAGCCACACGAGCCAACACCGTTCCTACAGGAAGGAAAGGACAGGATGAGAACAAACACAAGAACTTAAAAAAAACCCTGCTTCTTAAAAGAAGATTCTGGAAAAATATGATGGCCTAAAGGTGCTATACTGATATCAATAGAGAGAAACTGTTATGGTGTGCTTACCTACAACAATGGCTCCCCACCAGGGCAAACCCAGATCCATGTGAATGTACTCTAACAAGTTCTGGATGAGCCCCACTGGTGTGTGACCAGCTAATCCGAGCTCTGCTAACCGAGGTTCTGTGGCCACAGCCTGCAGGACCTCCACTGCAGTGGGTGCAGCATCAGCCACCTGCTCAGTGACCGCTTGTGTTAAAACAGGAGTAGAGCTCTCTGCTACGGGTACTGCGCTGGAGACTGTTTCAACTGGGATCTGAAAATATAAGTGAGAAAAAATATATGAATTAAATGATCAAGCAACTGAGGAATGAGGCAGATTTATTATGGATATAGTTTTAGCCACCTGTTCAGTGTTTGGTTGTGTGATGGAGGACTCCAGGACTGGAGGACTGTTTGAGGCTTCTACTGCTGGAGGTGCAATGGAGCCATCCTCAGGTGGAATCTGTAAATATCAAGACAAACTCTGGATATCGATTAGGTAGTAGTGTAATAAGATAATCTGACAGGGGCTTGATTTAATTTTCAGAATTTCTGTAAACCGAATCTACTTTACTTCAGCACTTGCACAAATGCAAATAACTATTTGAGGTAAAATTGCAAAATTTCACAAAGCATTACAGGGTGATGTTGGTATATATTTGAGGTGCTGTCAAAAATCAAGAGCTGTAACAGATTTAAACTGGGATACTTTCATTTAAAAAAAATGTCTTGTGAGCGTCCAGACTGCTTTCAGTGTGGCTGCTATTTTTGGACTGCTCACTGGAAGTACTGTTTAGGTTCCTTACACTTTTGCCTGCGTGATGTATGCTGACTTTTCTGCTGTATGACCAAAGTGGCCGAACACGCAACAATGAATGTATTGAGTGATCCAGGTGGTGAGTGAAGACTGTGCTGGTGTGGCCAAAAAAAAAAAAAAAAAGATACCTCAGGTTATCGCATTAGAAGTCTGCATTGACAGTCTCACCTTGAGGAACCAATTCATGGTGGACAACCCAGTAGAAGAAGGTACTTTGGGCTTCTCCCTTCATCCCCAACACAGCAGCTGAACCCATATACATGATTTGGCACAGATTTTATTCCAAATGCCATTCCTGATGCAACCCTCCCATTTATCCAGGCAGGAGACTGTTGAAAAAAACTGACATTGCCTGACAAAAAAATTTGCCTGGTCTCACTTGTCAACTACATGCCACCTCTGGGCTCAGAAACAGTGGACTCTTTGATGAAAAACTGCGTCCAGACTGCGTCCAGAGTGCTTTGAACCCAGCTCTTATCACCAGACGAAATTCAGGTCAGTTTGAAACAGCAGTGGAGTACTGCTCTCTGTGCAAGTTTGAGGTCACTGCAGTCAGACCGCCAAGCACACAGTGCATGTGGTCACAAATGGACTTCCACGGTGCAGTAAATAAAAAAAAAAAAAAAACAGCAGCCGCACTGTAAGCCATCAGGTGTGTCATGAAAAAAATAACCTTAAATCAATCAGATTCAAGCCAAGTAAGTTTTTTTACTTTTTATTTTCATTCTTATAACGTTCTGATTACACCTCAAATATCAATGATGTGAGGAAATACAGTATTGTCAGATTCTTCTATGCTGCTCACATCACTGTACTGCCAATGGTTGTAACAGTCTACTTAGGTTGTGACAGAAGATTAAATGCTTCCAAACCATGTCTAATATGGTTACATGAGGATGCCAAATCTCAAACAGCTTCAAGCTGTCAGACATTAGCAGTAGACACATGAAAACTCTGCCAAAACTCCATTTACTGGACTCCAGTAAAAACTCAAAAGGCACAATCAGTGATCCACATTAACTAAAACTACGAAACTGAACTGTGAAATTCAGCAAAACAAGTTATTACAGATTAGTTTGTAACTTTAAGCAAGGAGAAAAAATAGGTTAAATTTTAGCCTACAAATCAAAATTACTTCAGTGCACTAAAAACCTTCAAGTTAAACAAAGGGATTTATCTAACTAGTTGAATTATATCACTTGTGGTGACTCACCTGTGAACTGTTGTGTCTGACTGCCACGGCGTTCACCCAGAGGAACTTGCCATGATGTCTGTGGCCCAGCAGAGTTCCGGTGGCAGGGCTGCGACACTCAAACACTGTGTGCAGGTGGGACCTCTGGATTAACCGCTGTTTGGACAGCACAAGGATGATAAAGTGTCAGCCAGATGCAATTATATAATTAAATAACAAATAATAATTTTTACACAATAAAGACATTAATCAACAGAAAAGTAATGAACAAATATTGTGAGTTTTATCATTATTAATCCGTTAAAATTTTTACCAAGCAAGAAGACGACTTTATCATGTTGCAATTTCTCAATTAGGATGACTTTCTGCTTTTCTTTGTTTTGTATCAACGAAAATTTCAATCTTTGACACTTTTGCGCTGATTTGACAATAAACATTCTTTCTTTCAGCAGCTCCCGTTAGAGGTCACCACAGTGAATCATCTGCTTCCAGCTCATACTATCCCAGGGGTTGGCAACGTTTACTATCAAGAGGTTCTTTTGAGCAGATGTGACCAAAAACATCTCTGCATTGTCGCAAAATAAACTGTCACAACCTATCAAGTACAAATTATACAATCATTTACTAATAGGTGTAAATAATTCCAATCTTTTAACACTTCACTACTCTGTACTACACTTATGATTGGTATATTAACTGTGCATTTTTATTAAAATATCATGTTCTAGTTGAAACAGAGCAGCTATAAAAGTATACAGCCACTTTGAGTCCTGTGTTTGTGCAAATTAATTAATTTGCTAATAAATAAAAAAATATAAAATCCTAATGCCAATAAAAATGGAAAACCTATTAAACAGTAAATGGAGGCAAGTTTCCAATTGAAATTTATCTAATGTCCACCCACAGCTCAAGTGTGCTGGTAAGCCATTAGAGTCAGCAATGAAAGCATGTATGATTATGTTCCCTATTTTCCTCTGTGTTCTCTCTTTTTGGTTTTGAAATTCATAGCTAGGAGGACTAAAGAAAAGCCATTTTGGGTATAAATTCCATGCTAACCATGCTGAAATTCAGTGAAATTAAGAGGGTAAGGCATCAGACTGGAAATTCACATGGCTAGATTTTAGGTAATGAAATATTAAAACTTCTTTTTTTGATTTGGTGAATAGGCTTCACACTTTTAAAAAATTAGAATTTAAAGAATTACTTAAAGCACTGACAAATAAAAAGTGTTCATTTTTATTATTCTATTCATTGTCATGCAGCTTTCTGTCAAAGTCACAGGGAGCCACTGGAGGTGGGCAAAAGAGCTGCAGGTTTGAGACCCCTGCCTTATTGTTTGTGTTCCCTGTCTTACACCAACCCTTTGCATATTGTCCTTCACTACATCTTCAGATCGTCTTTGTGGTCTTCCTCTTTTCCTCCTGCCTTGCTGCTCTATTTTCTCGATCCTTGGTCCAATAAATCCACTATCCCTCCTCTGCACATGTCCAAACTGCTCAACCGTGCCATCTGATGTACTAATTTATAAACCTATCCACCCTGGCCACTACCAGTGAAAATCTCAACATCTTCAATTCTGCCACCTCCAGTTCCACTGTCTCCAAACCATACATCACAGCAGGCCTCCCTACCATCTTGCAAACATTCCCTTTCATTCTTACTGTTATCCTTCCATCACAAAGCACCCCTGACACTCGTCTCCTCCCACTTCACCCTGCCTGCACTCTCTTCTTCACCTTTCTTGTGCACTGTCCGCTGCTTTGGATGGTTAACCCCAGGTATTTAACCTTATCCAGCTTCACCATTCCAAATGCTGCACTCTCCTTCACACACGTGTTCTGTTTTGCATCCTGACTTTCATTCCTCATTCAAGTTATACCTCACACAGTGACCTCTACAGACATTAAGTGATTCATATAGGACACAAGTCACTTAACTGCGGTTTGGGTACAAATCACATAATCTATATTTAGAGAAGCTTCCCCAGTATTTTGCTCCCAGAGAGAAGCTGTGATGGTTGTCTGGTCGACAAACCTTCAGCTCCTTCAGCTCTAACAGAGTCCATGTCGCCTGTGAGGAGCCACACTGAGGCAGCCTTGGTTCGGTAATATCAAACATAAGAACGTGTTTCAGCGTTTATAGCTAAACTGCCCGCGCTTTCTGGATTAAATCACTGTGGTTTCATGGTTATATGAAACATCAGACACTCCTGCCTTTAGAGGCTGTTACTGTCAAAGTCACACAGGAGGCATGATGCTAGCCGGCTAGCTAGTTAGCAGTTAAAAAACGCAGTTTGTGTTTTCGTCTCAGAAACAGGGGAAATGAGTCACATATGAAACTTTAACAAAAACCTACGTGGTTCCAAATGTCCAACAGAGGATGGCTGCCTCGGCTCGGTTTTCCTGTATGTCTTAGTAAACATCTTGTTAAGCTAGTCGGAGTCAACCTGCTACTGAAAGCAGCCATACTGACAGCGCGGACAACCTGCTACGGAAAGCGCGAAGGGTCAATTCTTTTCTGCAGCGCTTATTGCAGACGTGTCCGGTTCCTGCATTAAAATGGGTGAGAAGGTCTCAGAACAGAGCCACGGCACCAAATATGAAATACTGAAGATGGAAATTAGCTTCTTTTCACTTTAGTGGTGCGGCCTAGTGAAAAAAATGAAAGAACTTGAAAGAGAAACATTTGATCTAATAAATTATATGAAAACCCTAGCAATGACTACCAAAATTTCCTTGTTTGTGGAACTTATTGTTAAGCTAAATTCTCAGTGAAAAAGAAAAGGAACCCTACAGAGAGGTTTCAAGCAATCTCTCCTTTTGATAAACTTCAGGGTGGATCATGTTTTTGCTCCGCCTGTTTCTGTCCCCAATGCTCATTTCAACTCTGTGGAAAAAATCTGAAACTATTAATTCTGTTGAATGATATTTACATTCACATGTTATCCTAATTTACAAGACTTAATATCATGACTGTTGTTATGTACTGAGAAAAAGATCTTTTATGTCAGTAGTCAGAGCTTTGATAATCCAGCCGCGAAGGCTCATACTACTCCTAGTGCTGGTCCCAAGCCTGGGTAAATGGGGAGGGTTGCATCAGGAAGGGCATCTGGTGTAAAATCGTTGCCAAATCAAATATGTGGATTCAGAATATGGCTTCCATACTTGATTGGTCGCCAGTGCCAGTAGAAACTATGCTACTGTTGGTTGAAGACAAGGGAGGAAGATGCAAGGGATGGGGTGAGATGGAAGCAGATGACCCGCTGTGGTGACCCCTAAAGGGAGCAGCCGAAACAAGAAGAAGAAGATTCAGAGCTTTGCTACTTTTGAAAAACATTGAAAATGGGCTTTAGTGAATGAAAATAGCCTTATTGCATGAGCATGCTTTAAGTTTTAGAGCAGTTCTTATCATTTGGAGGCTTTCACTTTTGTAAAAATAATGTTATTTTTCTTTTTTTGTGCTTAAATTAGTTTACATTTTGGCAAACTATAATTAAATGGTTAAATTAGCGTTCAGCAGTTTCTTCAGTGTACCCAACAACTATCATTCTGCTGAGCAGCACGCAACCAATCAGGCCTTTATGGGTGAGCAATTAGAAAAAAAGTGTCTAATTTACTCAGCAATCAACCCACACATGAGGAAGCCTTGAAGTGTTGAATCCACAAGGAAATAATGAGTCAAATAATGAGTCAAAAATTTAAGTACCGTATTTGGAGAGGTCCCTGAGTACTACATGCGTTGAATAGCAGGCGATGCTAATCACCCACTCACACCAGTCCTACAGTTAAACACTGTGGTGGGCTTCTGAGCAGCAGGGGAACTGCCCAGAGATGAACTGCAACCAAATACAGAGAGTTCATAGAGAAAACCTGTTCTAGAGTGCTTATAACTGGAGTCTGATGACAGTTCACCTTTTCAAGAAGACTGTGAATCAGAGTGTAGGTGGTGCTGAAAGGAGCTCTACAAAGCACTCTTAACACAGTTCATTTGTCTCTCAAAGTTGAATGCATTTATAGTTCTACTTCATAAAGGAATTTACAAGATTTTATGACAGCTAATGTAATATTCATGTATTTTTGAATAACTGTGATATAAAAACATGTTTTAAATTATATTTTTGTGCTTTCACAGATATGCATTAATGTAAATAGAATGCTTATGTAATCATTCAGTTTGGTTATAATAATATGAAACATTTATATATTTCTGGCAATACTATTTCTTAATGTCAATGGTAAAAGGCAGTTTACAACATTTTGCTGTTACCAGAAACTGAGATCCTCAGCTCCAAACTGACAGACTTCAAATAGATATTCTGCATACTATCTACCCATTTATGTGCCCTGTTGCAGGCAATATCAAGCAGTGTTCTGCCTTTTTTGGATCTTGTCATCTAAAGCAACATTTAAAATGTGGCTGGGTGCTGTGGCAGAGATTGCTGAGGAAGTGAGAGTTGCCATTGTTAGTTTTCTCTCAAAGTCAACGTCAAAAGTAATTCTTTTGGCTTAAATTGTCACCTACAAATGTAGGTGACGCTTCTGTTTATTTACTTTCCAATTGTGTAAGTTAAATAGTATGTTAATTACAGATACGTGTGCTGCCAGTTGGAGACAATCATTTTTGACCATGCAGCCTGCATCGTGCGATGTGTACTTGCGTTGATATATCTGATGTGAAAATGCACTTTTGTCATTTGACTTTTCATTCATCAACTGTAGGTAATCCTACAGTTGTTAATATGCAATAACATAATCACTTCGTAGAAAACATATTATTTGTAATACAAATTAAAATGAATTCTTTTTCGCCATCTTACTACAATTACTTACTAACAATATAAAATATTACTGTAATACTATATGTGCTTTTTTTTCAAATTTGCTGACCTATTTCAAATGTACCTTGTGTTTTCACTCTTCCCTCTCCGTTTGCCATCAAAATCAGAGGTGCAACATCATATAGACAGAATCAACAGAATCACAAAGTCTAAGTTCACTTTATTTACCAGAAGTCTCAAATATACTCTTTAAATACTTGTTCATAAACATGTGTTAAAAAAATCTTTTTTAATGTTCAAATTATCATAGTAAGTCAATGGATATACTCATTTCAGCAGCACCTGTCTTAGTCTTCTTCTTCTTCTTCTTCTTCTTCTTCTTCTTCTTTCGGCTGCTCCCGTTAGGGGTCGCCACAGCGGCTCATCTGCCTCCATCTCATCCTATCCCTTGCATCCTCTCCCCTCACACCAACCCTCTGCATGTCCTCCTTCACTACATCCATCAATCTTCTCTGTGATCTTCCTCTTCTCCTCCTGCCTGGAAGCTCCATCTTCAAAATCCTTTGTCCAATATATCCACTATCCCTCCTGTGAACATGTTCAAACCATCTCAGCCTTGTCTCTCTCACTTTGTCTCCAAGCTTCTCAACATGAGCTGTCCCTCTGATGTACTCATTCGTAATCCTGTCCATCCTGGTCACTCCCAGGGAAAATCTCAACATCTTCAGTTCTGCCACCTCCAGCTCCACCTCCTGTCTCACTACCGTCTTGTAAACCTTCCCTTTCATTCTTGCTGCTATCCTTCTGTCACAAAGCACCCCTGACACTCGTCTCCACCCACTCCACCCTGC
>VUQH01032449.1:21591-36375 GCA_015106775.1 Etroplus canarensis | reverse complement strand
CATCAAATTTGAAATGAGCTCATTTAGTGGATGAAGGTGTACAGTTTCCCAGTTTGAACATTTGTTATGTTATCTATGTTCTGTTGTGAATAAAATATTGGCTCATGTGATTTGAAAGTCTTTTAGCTTTCATTTTGTTCAAATTTAAAGAATGTCCCAACTTTTCTGGAATTCCGGTTGTAAAAGCTGGAAAAAAAAAGAAATCTGGGGGGGTATCCAGATTTACTTCTGGATCAGATCCAGATTCATTTTAATTCGATCTCTTTATGTGTTTGTTTTTAAAATTTAAATATTTTTCCCTGTAAGATCCAGAAATATCATTCATATTTGGCCTGGGATCTGATATTAAATGGCACCACACCTACTACTTCTCTGGGGGTATGAGTCTACAAAGTTTGGTGAAGCTTCTCAAAATCCTTAATGATTTATTGTGATAACGTTACAGATCTTTACAGTGGACACAGTGGAAGTGTGACCAGATCAAAACAATGGTATCTCCCCAGTTTTGTCTAGAAGATATAATCACTACTCACACTACTTTTAAAGTAAATCACTGATTTTAGCCTTTCAGTTATGGAATCATGCTTATATTTCTAGACATAAAAGCAACCTTCCTGCAGTTGACCATATGGCCTCTACAAATTACTGATCTCACTGATACTGAGTCAAACTGGGATTAAATTAAAAAACGAAAGCATTGTGTACTCTATACTTTATCTATATTTCATCTAGTTAAGTCCACCTAGTGTGTAATCTGTTGGATATGAGTCCAAACAGGTTGTTCAAGCTCATAGATTCCTAGAAATGATAACAGAAACAGAATTGGAGTTTGTGCTCATTAAATAAATTGTCACAAAAAATCAGTAAACATTAGTTTATTTAAAACATTCAGTCCAGCATTTTCTTAATGTGTTATCAATTAAAAATGCATCTGAAAAAAATCACAATGCTTTGAATTTTAATCAGAAGACAGAAAAACAAAAAAGTCAAACTATCAGTAAAAATGTGACGAAATGAATGTTAGATGTAGAGCAAATACAATCATGTATGCACCCATTTATGAAGTTTAACATTAGTTTATTTCATACATCGTCTTCTGTCGTCTTCTCTTCTTGATATAAAAAACAACCTGAAAATTTACGGTAAGACATGACATCAAAATAGGAAATGAAATGAGCAGCTGAAATATGCTATTTTATATTTTGATGGTTACATGAAAATGATGTAAAAAACCTGATTTTCTATTTTTTTTTCTCCATGACCACTTTACATTAAAGGTATTCTATTTCTTCAAAAAACAAACTTTCAGTCCTGGATCTGCACTCATCAGCACTCCATGGCTGTTCAATCCTAGCCAGGTGTGGAGCACAGGCTGGGAAAATGCACCTCTAGTCCAAAGCAAAGAAGAAAAACTTGATTCGTACATCACAAACCTTTTTTTGTTTATTATTTAAGGAATTTTGTCATCACAACACTCTACATTGGTAAAGTTGCTCAGGGCAACAGTTCACTCAAGACGCACACGGGAGAGAAACCTTAGCTCCAAATGCTGTCAAACTTGGCAAGATGCAGAAGAATGATGCATCTGTCTGATGTATCTGCAGAGAAATGAAAACACTATTACTTTAAGTCTGCTCTGGCCCTTCAGTTTTTTCATCTGCTTCCTGCTGCTGCTTGTGATCGAACTGATTCAGACTTACTTAATTAGTGGCGTGTCCGCCTCCATCTATAAACTGGCAGATGAGTTTGAAACTGTGTATGTGTGTGTTCGAGAGAGAGAGAAAAGAAGACAAATACACAGAGAGAGAATGATAGAGAGAAATATGAGCAGACTGTGCTGAATATTTCTGTTGACAGAACTGCGAAGCAGAAGACAACACACAGACTAGGCAGTGCAAATGTGTGTACAGAAAGCAAAATATTTTATTCGGTAGTTGCAGGACTATGTCTGCACATGACTGGGTGTATATGGAAAGAAAAAAAGAGTGGAGCATATGGATGTAAATAATACACACATGAGAGTAAAGACAGAAAAATAATGTACACATAGATAGTAAATTCAAATTGCCACAAATTAGGGACTCAGACAATGACAGAGAGCAAGAAAAAAGATGTTTGTGTGTTGTGTGTGTCATTGTGCTCAGATTTACTTTTTTTCACTTTCCACATAGTGCATGTTGTCTTATATAACCAACCTGCCAGTAGTGAATGTTATCAGAGGCTGATCCTTTGCTTCCAGTGGAGTTGGAGAAACACATCACAAAAAGTCAATTAACTCTCCTGTCAGATACATTGATTACCTGGTATTATTTAAACTCTCCAAGACTGAAATTACTGTCCTGATTGGTGAAATAAATCCTCCTGGTCTGAGTCTGGTCTTCTTCTGAAGCAAGTCAAAAAAATTGAGCAACATCTAAATGAAAGTGAGAGGTAAATGGCGTGTGCTGACAGATTGAGGACACACTAAATGGACAGAGGAACTACATACCGAAGGTCAATAAAACAAAGAAAAAAGGGTGAAGCTTATTTATTTTATAAAGCATTGGTAAAATCAGCCCTGACAGATAACTTGAGTAAATGTAAAAACTGTCAATCTCTCTGTTTGACTTAGTATAAAAAACTGTTTTAATACAAAGATGGTACGCTTCTACAATAAAAGATAATTAGAAGTCAAACAAATTTAAAGTAACTATATTTGCCAAAAAACAAGCACTCTTTGTCAGAAAGTTAGTCAACATATTCAAAAGGTAGCTTGAGTTGAAATTAATATCTTGAAAAATGATTGGGGCAATACTATGTAATTATTTAGCTAAGCAACAGCATGCAGTGCAATTAATCTTATGTCTACATGACTTTTGTATTACTAGTAGATGGGTAATTTTCATAATTTGGTTGTTAGTATGTTAATGCTTTAATGGATATAGAAGCATGCACAAGCCATTAAACTTGACCTTGAATTGTTATTCAAATTAAAGTTACTCCAACAGTATTAAATTTAACTACGTTAGTAATTAGTTGAGTTATTTCCAATTTTGACTAAATTAAATTTTTGTAGATTTGACGGGCTGCGAGCATCTATAATTAGCTATCAAACTCATAATATGTATGCTACAAATTTGAAAACCACATGCCTAAAAATGAACCTGAAAATTTGTGATCACATTAATTTTAGTGAAGAATCTATGGTGATGACAGATTTATTTCTAAATATCCCAAATCTAAAGTTTAGTTATCATGTCCATTGTAAAGGTCCATATCTTTGCAGTAAGACAAAACATCGGCACTGACAGTACGCTGAGCACAGAGCTGACTGACTTTCAAAACCTTCCCACTTCAGCGCATTTCATCTGGAGCATTTTCATCTAGTCCTTCTGTTCATCTTTGCACGTTTAGTATTGTTTCATCAAACTGTCCCTTCATCATCATCATCAGCAGCAGCAGCAGCAGCAGTATCATGCTGGTGTAAATCTCCGCTCCGTTTTTTCATATGTCAGTGTCGCCCGTTCGTACTGATCCAGGATTGCACTATTCTCAAGAAGTCTACATGATGGAGACAATGCAACATAATGTAGAACATAAGCAGACACACACACACACTTATCAGGACAGCACTTTTTTCCACAGTAAAAGACAAAACAATGGGTAGCACTTTATGTGACTACTCCATTTTATGCAGGCATGAAGCTGCAGGCATAACTTTATATAACTCTCCAATGTATTTTTCCAAAATTAAACTTTTTGATGATCAATTAGATTAAAATTTGAATCACAACAGTTCAATGCTTTTATATTCTCCATCATTTTTGATATGATGCCTTTTGCAACTTCATGAAAGCAAGGAGCATATGCACATGAAATGTTACACACAGCCATAAGTACTATGCTTCATAATTAACCAAACATAAAATCAAACACTACAACTGGCACAAATCATGCAAATCTACAGAGGACTTCTGTATGAGTGTGTGATATGTAAAGACTAATAGGATATTTACATTATCTCAGTGTGCTTTCTTTAATGCATGTAATATGGTATGGTTTAATAACAACTGAGTGTCTGTTTTTCACTTTTGTGCCTTTATGTGGACTTCACAAGTCACATTAATTGTAAGTATGATTATCTGCAGGCTTACTAGGAGAGCTGTGAAGGGGTTAGACATACTAACTGCTAACAGCATCAACTAAAGATGACTGGAAAAGTCCATGCTAATGAATATTCACCAAGTGATATAATGTATGTCTTCAGGGGAAAAAGGACATACAGTAAACTTGAGCATCACACAAGACTTCAAACAAACTCACTAACAGGGCCAAGATGGCTGCAAGCAAGAAAACCATCTTGGTGAAAATGAACAATTAAAACAAACATAAAAAAATTAAATATAAACCCGCGCAAAAAAAAAAAAAAATCACAGAAAAAGAAAAGTACACAAAAGTATATACTGACAGGGCAAATGGTGAATACACAACAACATATAAAGATGTTGATTGTTGGATAAGGGTGCTTACCTTGAGATTGTCTCTTAGACCCTAGTTGTGTTGTACTCTGATTCATGTTTGCTCAAAGAGCCAATGAGGCAGAACCTGAAATATCATTGCTCTTTCATTTAATATCAAACTCCTTTTGCATAGAGAGGTCAAAATGCATAATGTGCTACATAACAGCAATAAACGTCATTAGTGCTTTGATGGCATCTAAAGAGTCTTGCATGCAGACTTGGTAGAAAATTAATTCAGTCAAGAACATCCTGGAAAGAGCACATAGAAAGTGCATGCAGGGAAATTTTGCATTTTTAAAGTTTTGCCCTCAAAGAAAATTTACTCTGATGCCTTCACATATTGATTTTGTAAACATATACAGTTGCTTTTCCAGCTGTTAAGGTACATGTACACTGTAAAATATTTTTTTAAAATAAAAAAATCTTGTTCATGCCAAAAATGCTGTTCTACTGTAATGAGATTAAAGTTATGTATTTTCCAGTGTCACCATTACGAATACAAATGTGTATTTTATAGTAAGTTGCATTCATGTCAATGAATGTCAGTGAATTAACTATCTCTTTGAGGCACCAATTCCAGCCCTTGTGTAAAACAGTCAGAACCAGACTACTACAGAATTATCATCTGCTAAAATGAGGTGTGTATTTGCTTAAAGATGTCCTTCAAACCTCAAAGCACAGTAGAGTTTATAGTGTGAAAGCTATGAATCAGCATTCATGAAAAGCTGGCTGGGGGAGGTGTTTGACATTTTCCAAGATTAACATGCAAGAAGGGACATATTTGTCTATAGTATTTCAGCCCTTTGAGATTTTTTTAATGGTAGAAAAAGGGGAAATAACATGGATCAATGCAAAAATAAAGGTTATTGTTATATTAAAATAATCACAGAAAATAGGAAGGTAAAAATAAGAGGAATGCAAAAATAAATGTAAATATCCCACACACATTTCAAACATCCCCATAGTTAACTCTGGGGTTGTTGTTCTTCCCTCATCAGAAATCTATGGATACTGACCGCTGTACTGCCTTTTCATGGCGTGAAAGCCGATGGCTGGTGGTAGGAACTTCTTCCAGGTCATCGTCGAGGTCACATCCATTGTCTGCTGCCTCTTGTGAGTAGCTGTGCTTCATGACCAAGATGCTCCTGCGGTTTCCTGTAGCCGGCAACAACGGCCGCACTGCCATTGGAGGCTGCGGAAGGTCTGTGAGCAGAGTGGCTGCTGCTGTATCACGGGTGCTCAAGTTGCCACGGCTTCCTCGTCCACTGAGTGATAGCTGGGATATGTGTGCAGAGCCGGGGTTTGAGGTGGAGCCACAGTGGTGATCATGAACGCAGCGTGAGGAGGCACGGCGAAGGGCATGGTAGTTCTCAAAGTCTTCCGCCAGGTCCGCTAAATCTGCTGAGGCCGCTGTGGGTGTGGTGGCACTCCGTAATGTACACAGCTCGTAATGAGGGGGCTCAAAGACCTCCTGGAACATGGTGGGATCAAAGTCCTCACGTCGCAAGATGTATTTTTTACGTGGCTGCTTAATCTGGACAATGACAGAAACGATGAGGAGAATGAAGACAATGCAACAGGTGACACCAATTATGGTCCCATTAGTGTTGTTCAGATTGTCCAGGATGTTGGCTTTTCTCTTTTCTGTAAGGAGAAAAACAGCAAAAGAGACAAGGTCATGTTTATTAAATGATATTATATAACCCTGAGAGGGAGCTTGTAAGGCTTATAAAGATCACCATCACAAATGTGAAAGTGGCACTTAGATTACCAAGTGTATTCACAGTTAATTAACCAAGATAAAATCACCAGAAAACAATAATTGTACATCATTAACACCAAGAACCTGATTAAAATTGGTTTTAAAAGGCATCCTGGGCAATTAGATCACAAGTGGACAGAACTAATTATAAGTTAAAACAATCACCAAGACACACTGTGGTCTCATTACTTAAACCTTAAACTTTAACCACTTAACACATTTTGCCAAACATCTATTGTAGTAGTTACTCCGCTATTGTCATTTTTTTATAGAGAGATTTTTTTCTTCCTGAAGGAAAAAAAGAAACAATTTATGTTTCTGTTTTCATCCTATGCCCTTTTGCAAGTCACAAATGACTTTGTCCTGCTAATCTCAACAGCTGGAATAGCCCGTACATCTATAGAGTCTTGAAACACTTGGTTTTCTTTACAAGCCAATTCTAAACAGCTTGTCTGTTGAGAGATAGATGACACAATGGTCAACTAATTCACTAGAAGGAGTGATGCAGACAGTACAGGAATCTCAAATACGCTATATGGACAAAAAGTATTGAACCACCTATATATTACGCCTGCAGGAGCTTTTATGGCATCCCATTCTAAATCCATAGGCATTAATATAGAGTTGGTCCCCACTTTGAAGCTATAACAGCTTCCACTCTTCTGGGCAGGCTTTCTATAAGAATTTGGAGTATGTCTAGGGGGATTTTTGCCAATTTATCTAGAAGAGCATTTGTGAAGAAGGGCACTGATGTTGGATAAGAGGGCTTGGCTTGCAGTTTCTATTCTAGTTCATCCCACAGGTGTTTGATGGGATTGCCTGGGTTCCTTGGGTCCCTTAGTTCCCTTCACTGGAACTAAGGGGCTCAGTCCGAGCCCAGAAAAACAATCCCACAGCATTATCCCTCTGTCATGATTTACCAGTGACTGAAGAGTGGACCCAAATGTGGGACTTGAGGACACAGAATAAGGGAAACAAAAGGCAAGCTTTAATAGCTGTAAAGTCCTTCAAAACAAATAATGTCCATAAAGAAGAAACCAGGCAAGGCAACACAAGAAACAGGAACACACATAGACTTCCAGAACATAAGACCAAACAGTGGCAGGGGTATAAATGACAAACAAGCAACAGGAGAGAGAGCAGCACAGGTGGCAACAATCAAGGGTAGGAAGCAAAACTGAACACAGTACATGAAAAACAGTTGGCATCAAAGTAAAACAGGAAGTGAGAAACATACTGAGAACATGGATACAAGACTGACTTGACAGAGGACAAGAACCCAGGAAAATGACACAGAGGAACATAAAGAGAACTAATAACAAATTAAAAACAGGCAGGGGCAAGAACTGAGGCTAAACATAAGCTGAGAATACAATAGACTGGGAATGAGAACTAAGAAACTAAGAAAACAATTAACAGAACTGTAAATACCAAACCCAGGATCACAACAGTAAACAGAACAACAAACATAAATACAAGGACTCAAATATAACAGATACAGAAAACACAAAGGAAGCTGGAATAACAGAACTAAAACCAAAACTACAAGAAACTAGGTAAATGAAGAGAAAAAAGGAAAACTACAGGTCTTGGAAACTAACAAAACTCAGTCCCATTACTACAAAACCTACAGACCATGACACCCTACACCAAACAATGCAGTCATGCAGGTAACATTCTCCCGGTATTTGCCAAACCCAAACTCATCCATCAGACTGCCAGATAGAGAAGCGTGAGTCCTTACTCTAGAGAACATGTTTCCATTGCTGCAGAGTCCAGTGGCTGCATGCTTTACCCCACTCAATCTGACACTTGGCATTGTGCTTAGTGATATAAGAACTTTCATGCAGTTGCTCGGCCATGCTTGCCATGAAGCTCCCAGCACATAGTTGTGATGTTAGTGCAGAGGGAGGTTATCGAGTCAGCAGAGAGCTGGCAATTTTTATGCACTATCCTCCAGTCTCTGTAACTTTATGTAATCTGCCACTTTGTGGCTTGATTGCTATGGTTCCTAAACACTTCCATTTTGCAAAAATACTGCTTAAGTTGATTATAAAATATCTAGGAAGGAAGAAAATTCATGAATTGACTTGCAATGCCAGTATCCTAATACAGTACGGTGCTTGTATTCAGTAAGGTCTTTAGAATGACCCATTCTTTTATGGATATTTGTAAAGGCAAACTGGATGACTAGGTGCTTGACATTATATACCTGTGGCAAGGGGACTAAATACAACACCTGAATGAAATGATTAAGAGGTGTAGGTCAATACTTCTGGCATTTTTATTTAGTCAGCTGAACATTTTAGGGACACATAATTGACAATGGTGATCTGATCACCAAGACTGTGGTGATCGTGGATACAGAAAACAGATACTCTAAATATAAAGGATTTGGGTAAGGCTTGAAATAAATTAAACCCTAAGATAATTAACATACCCCCCTAACTAGCTAGCCTAGCTAACCATCATTATTTCCATCAATATCGGGATTTCATTCTATTGGAGCAATACTGTGAGCTAACACAGCTCGACCCTGCATTTGTAGAATTTTGTGATGATATTACATTATATTGTGATTAAATATACGAAACTGTTTAATCAAGTCAATATACATTTGCAAAGCTAGACATGATAATCTCGAAATTGCAAAACACAAACAATATTTGATGTTGAAATTTTGCCCTGCTTTACCTTAAACTTTTAGCATAGTATCCATTGCCATGGCCATCAAGTGCTTATTTATTAAACATTTACAGGGCTTTGATTTTAAGACAAGCAATCTTGAAACATGAAAACATTATTTAGAAATGTGAAGCTAATTAATGCAAACTAGCTAAATTAGCTAGCTAGCCAGCAACATAAAACCTGCCATTTTAAAATCTAGCCAAATATTTGACATCTGCTTTTGTCAAAACTTGCAATGCCGGTATCCTAATACAGTATGGTGCTTGTATTCAGTAAGGTTTTTAGAGATACATTTAGAGAGAAATTTTATAAATCATTAAAAAAGTTTCTAAGTGAAAAGTCATGGAGATTAGAAAATGATCGTGGATTTCCTCAGGAAAACCAAAACATAAAATAGATTGTGGCAAAGAAATTGTGAAAATGGTCTTTAACTTGTATAAGATTAAGTGCAGACTTCCATGAGCTATCAAACGGATGGGCATAAATGCCATACAGGGCCACAGCTTGAGTGTATCTGTCTCTACAAAGTAACACACACACACACACACACACACACACACACACCATATAGGAGCCAATCAATGGGGAAATCTGTGACATTTAAATGTTGGATGAACTTGTAGCACAGTGCACTGAGCTTCAATGACAGTAAATGGCTACATTCAGACATGTAAAGGAGAACGAAATAAAACTTGACATTTTACCACTAATGAGGACAAATGTGGGGCCAATACACTACTAGAGCAGAGAGACGTAGGAGTTCGGAGTAAGACTGTGAGAAATATGGCCTCTTCTTGCTGAGTTGTGCACAATTTCAAACTCAGACTGTAGGCTGAAAAGGTATCTGGTAGTCTGAGTGAGTAATAGGTCATGCAGGATTTACCTAATTGATAAAAATTTATCAGCAGTTCTGCATAAAGCTTCAGAGTACACACTGAGAATACAGAAACATCTTTTCTGTGCAACTTTTCTGATGGAAAAAATATGTCTAAATAATACAAAAAGAACACACCAAACCTGTAAGCTAGTTACAACAGCATAATAGTCATCAAAACACATTATATTTATTGAATGAGGAGGTTGCAAAGATGGCTTGGGGAAGTTGCATTATAGATTTTATATATGTTTAGAATGCATTGATAGGTCATGAAAGGTTAACAGAAGACTAATGAATAGGTAAAACAATGCAGAGAATCTAGGATGATGGCATCTAAGATGTTGCAGTCCTTATTATAATTACGAAGATGCTATTAGCAAGAAGCCTAGGATCAATGTATGGATTTGGTGGCATTAAAATTTTGAGATGAGTGAACGACTGAGCTACAGAGGAAATGAAGAAATAGAGAGTATCTCAGAAGACAGGGATATAAAGGACCTTCTTTGACAGTGACTATAGTCTTGTTGTTTGGACCAGTTTGATGGTGGGTTCAAATGTGAGTGAGGCAGGACAGAGAGGAGAAAGAAGGGAATGACAATCAGCAAGCAGAAGTAGAAGTGGCCAGTTTCTCTCTGTGTCACTCTCCATGGTGCTGAAACAGTTGAACGCGGAATCTCCGTTATGGCACTAAAACTAGCTGTTACAAACCTGTTAAAGCTGCAACATGGGCTGCCAAAGGTCAGATAACTCCATGTAACATCTCACCTTTACACTGATTTTCATCCCAGGGGTAGACACAGTTCTGCATACCATTACACACAAGTGTGTTATTTATGCACATGTTGCTGTGACAGAAGAAGGCATCAGCATCACATGGGGCTGGAAGGGGAGAGAGTACACAAAGAGAGCCTGTTACTTTTAAGTAAGACATTAAAGAAGTTTACTTATATTTCAAACATTCAGTTCACAGAAAGAGTTGGGGAAGGTGTAACATTTAATATTTGGTGAATTTACAATCTTTAACAATAGCATATCTGAAGGACCCTTAATATGCTAGTCAGTATGTGAAGTACAGCAGAAGCGATGCTCCAGTGTGCCTGATTTTCAGGAAATATATTTGGGTGGGCATTACTCATTTCAGATTCATTTCCCCTGAACCCAAATGTTCTTCATGAATTTTAATTCTCACCCTGCTCTTCAAACATTTGCAAAGACAACTTGTGGATATGAATGAATTTCTTGTAATGTGCGTGTGTGTAAGTATTTGAACTGTGTGTGTGTGTGTGTGTGTGTGTGTGTGTGTGTGTGTGTGTGTGTGTGTGTGTGTGTGTGTGTGTGGAGTGTTTTTTGAAGAAAAGCCATGACATTTTACAATCATTCACACACACACCCAAAACAAATCCTTTCTATTTATTCCAGATGTTGTTTATTTGTCCAGCATGACACCTGCCCTCGTGGCATGGCCTGCCTGAGACCCAACATTCACATCCTATGTCTCACAACATTGTGAGGCAGATGCATACGTCAACTGGACGTAGTCAAAAAAATCAATGTGCTTATGTTACAGGCAGTCATACACTATATATGTGGAAGTGGAGCTACAGAATTTAAAGCTAAGGTGCCCTTGCTCTCAGCAACCAATCATACTAATGCATGAGCCAGGTAAATAGTCAGTTCATTTTCTCAGACTAGCAATCAGAGAGAGAAATAATTGCATGCTTAGGTAAAGCCAGCATTTAACAGAGGTCTGCAGGTTAAACTATGCTGCTTGTTTTGAGGCATTATTTAGTTGGGAAATAACTGAGTCATAAAAGCACAGTAAAGAAGCTTTCCTTTAGGAATACATCTAAAAGAACTGCTTTAGTAATAAATTTGAGGGCAGATGCTTTTTCCTTATTGACACATTGACAGGCTAACAGTTGGATATTTAATTCATTTTTAAATAGAAGAAATCTGTACTATTGATTTGTTAGTCACCTACAGTATTTGTATTTGTGTGACATGCAACTCATTCTTAAGGGTCACTAACTTGATTCTCTAGCAATCATTTAGAACAGAAAATGATCAAAGAAATAGTAAGCAATGCACAATCCCAGGAAGCAGTGTCTTCTTTTGTTTGAGCAAAAAAAAAAAAAAGAATCAAAAAGAGGTGAGGCAAAATCAACAAAACTTATAGTGATTCTGGAGCCACTGGATTTCATCATCAAAGAGCTGAAGTTTGTTCATATATGTTAGGGCTTTTCATTCACTGGAAGAGCCAAAATTATCATCTCATATCTCTCTCCCAGTGCTGTGTGTTGGTATATTTACATCTAAGCCAAATCAGACCTTCTGACCATTTTCTGATTCACAAAAAAAAAAAACAACAAAAAAGCAAAACACTAAAAAGAATTATTTTAAGCAATTATTTTTTAAATTGACTTGACCACAAAAATGTCAAAACTACAAGAGTTGTCATTTTAGTTTGAAGAGTTTTCAGCTGTGTTTAATTTTGTTTAAACTAAAATGACAACTCTTGTAGCTTTGACATTTTTGTGGTCAAGTCAATTTAAAAAATAATTGCTTAAAATAATTATTAAATATCTTGTTGTATTACCTGGCCCTCCTGCCACTTTCTAAAAGTGGCCCTAAAGTAAATGAAGCATGCTGCTTTCTGAAAAAAACAAAACATGAAGAATAAAAGTAGTTTGAGATCACTTTCAATTAGTCAGTGTTTCCAAAGTTCCTGACATGTGAACAGAATGGATGGCTTTGTTTGGCTGCTGGCTGTTTGGATGTGGAGGAGCTGTCCTTCCTCTGTCTCTTGCACGTCTCTCATTGTCTCTCTTTATCTCTTACTTTCTCCCCACTCACAGAACACTGGCACTGGTACTAAAGCAGCTTGCCAGTGGTATGGCAGAGCTGGGGACTATTTGACAGTGTTACCACTGTGATGTATGGCTGTTTTCATCCCAGCTCTCATCCCAAGTGAATAATAACACACCAAATTAGAGTGACTTATCTGTATCTTTCTCTGTAACCCATCCTGTCTGGGCCTTTGCCAGCATTTCCTGAGTCACACTGGCTCTCTGTGTGTGTTCTAATACTTCTCCTCTCATTTTCTGCCCCCTACCTCTGTCTATTTTTCTAATCCTTTATGTCATGTAATACAGTCTATATCAAAGCTGTAAGTTTGTTTTTGCTAACAGCCACCAGAGGGAGCTCACTCCTTCTCATTTTTTACTCAAAGCAGGGTGAGACCAGATGTTATAAAGAGCGTGATCCACACTAATCTCCTGCAAAATTAATTTCAAGACATTCTGTAATAAAAGTGCCCTTTTGCCCACACAGAAATGTTCACAGTCACTACTGGAAGCATAAATTAACTCGTAAATGAGTGGCTGATGAAAGCAGTCTGGGTGTCTCTGCAGAGCAGGGCTCTAAGAGCAAAAAGGCATCTGCAGTGAAGTGTTGTAAGCAACACCTGGTTATCAAGATTTTTAAAAAAATTCAAACGACTCTTCATGTGGTTTTCATTAAGTTATGTTGTTTCTATGAAATGGGGATGAGGTGTCTATCTGCATTTTGTCATCAATGTTGTGTTCTTTTTGCAATAAAGATTTTTTTTTTTTTGCATGTGCTAACACCTGCAGTGATGCAGTCTCTCACACTCTGTGGTTTGGTACTGTCAGTACCTAGCTGAGTCTTATTTTTAAGCTATGGAGTTACATATTTGTTACTAAAGAGACTTTTCAAGCTTTATTTATATTTCCTGCCATGGTTGTCTAAATTTTATGATGGCTGATGATAAATATATTACCTCTACCCAGTAAAATCCATCTAGTACTGGTGTTTTACAATGCCACAATTTCCCCATAATCTCCCCACAGCATTCTTCCTAACTGCAAAGCAACCCAAATGCCTACAGTTGATATAATCTAATCTAAGACCAAGCATGCTGACAGACATTAGCATACTGTAATGCTTTCGTGCATACAGTAAAGAAGTTTTCCAAGAAGTGAGAAGTGACGTGTAGTAGAGCCAGAGCAAATTTCCATCTGCAACTCTGGAGACGTGTTGCAGATGAGCCGTATAGCAATACTGACAGCTGAGATGTCACAAGCACACATTTATCACCTAAGACATAATTGGTTCTTGGGTAGAGGTAGGTTTCACTTTCTTCTACTTCACATTTGTAACCATACACCACAGTCCTTCATAGCAGGTCTGTTCATGAATGTGCATGTGTGTGTGAGGATGGAAACCGAAAAAGAACAGCGCTAGTATCAGCAGGTGTGAACTCTTCACGGATAGTAAAGCTGGATGTTTGTGTTTGAGAACATTGCTTTTCCCACTTGAGCAATTTGCTGGGAGTCAGCAGCTCTGAATGGTTCTCTAAGAGCCGCTGGTTCCGCTGGGAACCAACAGCTTTGAAAAAACATGCAGTGGTTTAGGAGCTACTTTGGTTTGGGACCACTCTGTGGTAAATAGTGGCCTATATGCAGCTGCATGCACTTATAGCAGAGTCCTTTACTTGCAGTGATCACATAGTGCATAAAATTTATTCAGATTTACAACTTTGCAATTTTTTTCTTGGTTGCTCTAAACCTTTTTTGCTATAATATTCACATTTACTTCATATTTTACCAACATTTCACTATTGCAGTTTTTTAAATGTAGCCCATACAAGGTACCCCTACTAAGACTGATTACGTGTTATGCTACTTATTATACTAGCTAAAAGAATTAGTCTACTCTCACTAAGTCTAATTCTTTGTCAGTAGACATTTAGTGTCCCCGGTAGCATAGTGGTTTGTGAATTCGCCTTACAAGTGAAAGGTCCCTGGTTTGATCCCAGGTGGGGACACAAGTCCCTCTCACCATGGAGGGTTGCGTCAGGAGGGGCATCTGGCATAAAACCTCTGCCAAATTACCAATGCGGATTAATCCACTGTGGCAAACTCTTGGTGGAGAATACA
>VUQH01032449.1:0-21571 GCA_015106775.1 Etroplus canarensis | reverse complement strand
GACACAAGTCCCTCTCACCATGGAGGGTTGCGTCAGGAGGGGCATCTGGCATAAAACCTCTGCCAAATTACTAATGCAGATTAGTCTGCGGTGGAGAATACAAGGGAGCAGATGAAAGGCACCAATAAGCAGTATAACACGTGTTTTTTGGAAAGCTTAAGAGAAACTGTGATGAAACAATATAGCAAAGACAAGTCATGTTATTTGTTAATACTCAATATAAATTCCAAAGCAATACATTTCATTTTGGGGTTTTTTTTAGGTTTGATTGGGGTGTTTAGGGTGGATTTTTTAAAATCTAAAATCTTGAAAAAATAAAAGTTTGCTTAACTGAGTAATGTAACTAGTTGGAATATGCAAATATTATGCAATTTTGAAACATGATGTTAAACAACAAAAATGTGAAAAAAAAATCAGTATTTTGTGCACATAACTGAAATATCCAGTAAAGGTGCATAATAATAGCAAAAATGCTCAATATAGGTGATTTTATTTTGCTTTTTACATGTTAAAAGGAAATGTCTTACTTTTTAAAAAGTAAACATTTGCATTTAAATCATTTGCATCAATCTTCTAGCAACAGCATACTTTTTAAAAAATGTTCTTAAAACAAATGTATCTGTCCTGAGAACAAGTAGAACAAGTAAAGACTGAATTAACTGTCCAACTGTTTGTGTTTTCCAGATCCCTGATACTTTAGTACCTTCACTGCTGACAGGGTTGCTGCAGTGCTGCTGAGCTGTGGTGGATGTTGCTCTAAAGGCTGAGGTCTGGCCGGGGATCGCCTGAGTGACTTAGGCAGAGGCGTTGCCCCGGCAACAGCACATCCTGCCTCTGCTTGGTGAAAAGGCCTCACAAAGGGGACACTGACTTCACAACACAAACAACTCTGCTGCTATTGCTGCTGCTTACTGATTAAGCTAAGTACTGTCCACAGTAAACACATACACAAATAATAGGAGATGAGTTGTAGGTGTTCAAAGTTATGAACAGATTATACTTAAGACTTTTATGATTCACTCGACTTTAAATAACCTTTTGCTATATATGCCTTTATGAGTGACACTTTTTTCTTTCAAAAACAATAATCTCAATGGTTCCAGTCCTTTTGAAATTCCAGTGGAACTTAAGAAAATAAATCTAACGTACAGTAATTCTTCATTGCTCACATAAAAATAGTTTTAGAATTGATTTTTGACAGTGCTTCACTGTTTTTAGTTTTTTTCTCATCTTGTTTCATTCAGAAAGAAGCCCCAGTCAGTTTTTGAAAATGAAGATAAAAGTTCAGTGATGCACTAAGTGTGTGCAACTGTATGTACCAATTTGCTTGTGTCCTTGCCATTAAAAGGCACCAACTGACACTGACATACTGTAGAGTAATGTGCCTCAGACTCTCTTCATTCATGTCACTAGTACAAAGAGTGGCCTCTGCAGCCCCATCAAACCACTATCTCCATTAATGAAATCCAGTGAATGAGAAACAGAGACTTTTTGTGTTTGTGTGAATTTTTAATCTCTCCCAGGTGTTTGGCTCAAAGAAAATGGGTAGATGTGAACATATTGTTGCTTTGGCACAAGCACAGTCTCTACCTTTTTAAATAAAGGAGTCAGCTGGTGCAGGTGCCCCACCTGTGTTAATGCAGCAGAGCTGAACTCATATCCACCTGCACTGTCATCTTCACAATTACCCACAGGCAACACTTCCTGTGATGGAAATCATGGTCCTCAGTCATAGGATCCCAGATGAAAGATGACCAACATGAACATAGAATTACAGTGATAAATTTGGTTGGTCATTGTAATAATATTGCAGCCAAAGAGAGTGTGGGATGAAATTCTGAAAATATCAGAAATTTAGGGGGACCAGCTTGAAATGTAAATGCTGCTACAACCTGGGTTCACTAACTAACCATCAGGAATGCAGCATTAAATAACAGGCTGATCAACACAACACTGGAAATAAAAATCAAACAAGCATTCAAAAAATCTTATGGAATAGATGAAGGTAAAATATGAAAACAAAATTTTAAGAATTCAAATTAAGAAGAAAATCTAAAAGCCTTTCCTGGTACGTGATGTGTTGACCAGCTGTTATCAATGACTGTGTGAATGTGGACAAATAGCAGACTGCAGCTGTACTGTGTAGCCTTCTTTCAGAAGGTACAGTCTGAATAGACCAAATTTTGATCTTGTACACAAGTGTATAAGCTTTGGCGGTTCACAATAATCTTTCATTAAGCAAAGATCTCACGAAGAAAGCTATCTAAGTGAGTAGATCAAATTGTAGTAGACATCAGCTTACGTTCTTGATAGGTTGTGAAAAGGATCCGGAAGCGACTTTTGCGGCTGGCCTCGTCCGCCCACATTCTGATGACTCCCAGTGTGGAAACCAGCATGATGTCATTGGCCACTGTGGAGCAGAACTTACTCTTCAGGTCTTCCACTGAACTGAGACAGGACAGATGAGATAAGCATGCATATTTTATTATCCAGTAACACGGGCATTCACTGTGCATCTCAATAATCCACAGTGTAGAACAGGATCCCTGAGAAGAAGTGGTTGCTTTAATTTTTTTCTGACCTCTTATTGTCTGATCACTACTAAATATTCTGGATCTCTAAAGATAACAAACTTTTGTTGAACTCAAGTGAATTGTAGATAGTGATTCAATTATATCATATCTCAGTGTATCAAATACAGTTTTTTTTAATCAGGACTTTAAAATCTCATTATTTTGAAATTAAGAACAGGTTATTTATATTAACAGATTTTTTTCTGAAGGGTGTGTTGGAAACAAGTGTGCAGCTTGCATGCAATGAGTTAGATAAGAAGATCAATTACACTTTCATATCAGTCTTTAAAATACAAATCTAAAGCCAGCAGCTGGCTAACTTAGGTTATCATGAAGACGGGAAACAGGTGGGAACAGCTACTGTGGCCTGGCACTGCCTAAATGTAATAAAATCAACGAACCAGATCCTCTAAAGTTTACTGCCTAACATGATATATTTTATATAGTTGGAAATAATCAAGTTATGATGTTACGTAGGTTGTGTACTACCAGACTCTTTTTTGTGGGTGTAGTTTCCAGTTCATCTACACTCATGACCGCTTTATTAGGTACACCTTTTTAGTATCAATTTGGACCCTTTTTTGACTTCAGAACTGTCTTAGTTCTTTGTAACATAGATTTAACAAGGTAATGGAAACATTCCAGAGATTTTGGTCCATACTGACATGATAGCATCAAGTAGCTGCTGCATATTTGCTGGCTGAACATGGATGATATGAATCTCATGTTTCACCACATTCCAGTGGTACTCCAATGGATTGAGATTTGGTGACTATGGTGGCCCTTTGTGTACAGTGAACCCATTGCTTTTTTCATGAATGAGGAATGGACATGGTCAGCAACAATACTCAGGTAGGCTATTGCATTTAAACAAAGCAGTAGATGATGGAATGATGGAATTATTTGGGACTAAGAGGCCCAAAGCGTGTCACAAAAACATCCCCCACACCATTACACCACCACCATCACCAGCCTGAACTGTTGATACAGGGTAGGATAGAGGCATGCTTTTATGTTTTTTATGCCAAATTCTGAGCCTACCATCCAAATGTTGCAGCAGAAACTGAGACTCAAAAGACCAGGCAATGTTTTGCCAATCTTATATTACCCATTTTTGTCAAGCCCTTGCAAATTGTAGCCTCAGTTTTTTGTTCTTAGCTGACAGAAGTGGCACCTATTGTGCTTCTGCTTCTGGTGCCCATCTGCTTCAAGGTTTGACATGCTGAAGGTACTCTTCTACATAACTTGGTTGTAACAAGTGGTTATTTGAGTTACAGTTCCACTTGAATCAGTCATTCTCGGGCCATTCTCCTCTGACCTTTGGCACCAACAAGGCAGTTTCTCCAAGACAACTGCCACTCACTGGATATTTTCTCTTTTTTTGACCATTCTCTGTAAACCATAGAGATGGTTGTGCTGGAAAATCCAAGCAGATCAGCAGTTTCTGAAATACTCAGACTGGCCAACAATCATGCCACTATCAAAGTCACTTAAATCACCTTTCTCTCCCATTGTGACGCTCAGTTTGAGCTTTAGCAGGTCATCTTGACCATGTCTGTGTGTCTAAATGCATTGAGTTGATACTATGTGATTATTGGATTTTATATTTGTGTTAATGAGTAGTTGAACAAGTGCACCTAATAAAGTGGCCAGTGGGTGTACATTTACCATACAGACATGAGTGGTAACAATCTTTCCATCCAACCTTTATGAAAAAAATCAATATGTGATTCTCCTTTAACTTACTAAACCTACTTGAATTGTTTTTTCTTTTTGTCAAAACTTCATTCCTGTTCAAGTTAACTCTGTAAATTGCAATCACCTTTTAGGTTTACATGATTGAGCTTGTACATGATTGAGGACCTAAAACAGGAGCATATCAAACTAAATTTCAAATTAAATATGTCAAAAAGTCACACCTGCCACCATCATACACTGCCACAAAGTTGCGCTTGCATTCGTTGGAATTTGCCATCTCATAGTCGAGAAAACGTAGGTAGATCTGTCCAAGGAGGCAGAGAGGAGGGAAAAAAAGAGCATAAAATAAGAGATCAAGAGAGTAAAATTAAAGGACACTGTAACATTTGGAAATGGCAGAGGGAAGATGTGAACTAAACAGAGGAGAGAAGAGAGTGAGAAAAAAGATTTTAGCTCCTTCCTATTATTGCCTGGGCATCTCAGTCATTATCCAAGTGCCTGATATAGCAGCCCTGTAATGAAATAAGACTGACAGACTGCAGCTAGCACAAAGTCATTATATATGCATATCAAATGAAGACTCAAAGACAGACGGAGTCTATTAGCTTTTGACTCATTATCCCGATCTGTTGAGATAAAGAATTACATAAATCCTACAACCTTGTTAAACTTTAAGGAGATGTTGGGCATTTTACCACAAGCTTTGGATGTCCAAGAGAGAAAATGTCCCCTGCTTTCTTTAAAATTGAAAGTACTTGTACACCAAAGGACATATTCAGTATATATCAGCCTTACCTTATGTACAAGTAATCATTAGGCAAACTATGACAGATACATTATATGTGCTTTTTTAATAACCTAACAATCCCTTGTTGAGTGAAATATCCACCTTGCTATCCACCTTGACTCTTCATAGTAGCTATTCTGCACTTCCTGACTGCCTCCACACCATTTTCTGTCACTCATTCATCAGGCAGAGATCACCCAATCACAGCTATGGTTCTGGTCCCTTGCGCACAGCACTCGCCATCATTACAGTTAATGAGCAGACTGCTCCTGGACTGTGACAGGGAAATGTGACGCTTTAAATACCCAAAGACAAAAGCTGCAGATGGAGCAGGATAATGGACCCTGCAATGTCAACTCGGCTTCAACAACATGACAAGTGAAATGGACTGGAGGGGGTAAACAAGCTAATCAGTTCTCCCGAGGTCTCATATTGATGTCAATAATCAATCTAATAAAAAAAAAAAAACATCTCATTCAGCCTCTCTGTTGGCTATATCAGATTTGTCATTGGAAAGAGGACAGTTTTTGTCTGCTATGAGAGTGAAATAAAATACTGTGCAATTTCATTGCAGGGTTTACAATGCAAATATATACATTGTATATACAGTTTATATACGGTATAAATGTCACATTGCAGAGTATGTAGAAGTAATTGTGTTTGCACTATATTCATATACTATACACTAAATTTGTTAATATCTCTACCCTTGGAAGCAGAGCTGGAAGATAGGAGAGACTGAAAACATATTTTAGCTGATGTCTTTTCGAGTTCTGTTGTGGTCTTGTCAATATTACTAAGATTTCCAGTACAGACCATGAAATATGATTGAAAGCTTGAGACTGGAGATATGTACAGTAAGTGCCTAAAATAGGGTTCCTTAGCAGAGAGGATGATGCCGTGATTAAATTAGTGAGTGGAGAAGAGCTTCGCTTGACACTGTAGTAAAATGAAAAATGCTGCTAAATTCAGTTTTTCAGAACATGGGAAACTTTGGATTAAAGAGAAGCTGACAGAAATCACTTTGACAAAGAACAAAGAAGTTATTTTAAGTGGATGATGGCTGCATGCCATATGACAGATTGCCAAAGATAAGATTCAACGTGAAAATTTTAAGGTAATAGTGAAGGTTATGGTTAGAGTTAGGCGCACTTTACCATTTTTTTCTTCATTTGTTTTAGAATTCAAGAGACAAATAATTGAAAAAGTACCAATAAGCATGTTAATTAGGACACTTGGCCCTGTCATTTAATTGTCAGCAAATAGTGGGCAAATTAGACATGAAATTTTCCACCTACAGCACAAAGAATGCACTAAATGCAGCAGTCTGTAACCAATAAAACTTTATTCAGTCAGTGGAGACTAAATGCAAATGCAAAACATTGTTGATATAATGAACATTAAGGTTTTGGCATAGACTTTAGCTGGTACTAACAGCTAATTAAAACAATGAAACTACAGTCATTACAGAGCATAATCCCCAATCTTGACCATCATAATTGTTTCTGGATGGAAGCATCACAGTGGGGTTGTTTTTTTGCACATAGAGACAGATGTCTTGCAATACTTCTTTTTACCCATTGGCCAAATCTGAACATTTAATGGGTGGATTTGCACAAAATTGTGTGTGGTGTCATAATTTCTCAGACTGGTTCATTAGCCTGTACTGAGACATGAATGACATCCCCAACCTCACATTTTCTTTAGGTTTGCTTCTTAATCATATACATTTTTAAAGAGTGTCATTGTCCTGAAAATTATCGACTGCAAATGGTTTAACTGACTTACCAGTGATAAACGATACAAAAATACACTACAAAGACCCTTTGTATTGTAAAGCAAATCACCTTATAGTATTATAGGGGGTAATGCAGGGTGAGTTTTCATTTCAGCTGCATGCATCATCATAGTTACAAAATCATTATCTGACCAATGTAGTTACTGTCTTCACTGATTGGAAGGTGAACAGGGAGGGCTCATTATGTGACAAATACATAACAGAAACTAACAAATTCACAAATAAAAAGCTTTTTGATGTCATTTTTTCTGTGACTCCTTTTGGCAAACTGTAGCAGACATCAAGCAAAATCTGAGTGCTGATGGCATCACAAAACAGAATGACAACAACGGGTAAGATAGATACAATCACCAATTTGTACGGTGAGAGATTGGCTCAGCAGGGAAATAGGCTGCTTCTTCATTGATTGCAGCATCCAATAATGACGCGGAATCCATCATCGACTGGGGAAGAACATGTTCTCTCTGTTGCTAAAGGGTGTCTGAAACAGTGTGTGCTGTTCATTACAGTCAGAATGAATGTCCATATTGTGACCATTATCTTGAAAAGATGTAGAAGGTGTCAGACACTGAGGGCAAGTATGGTGAAAAATCCAGACTGTGTAAAATAGGACACAAATGGCCTGTGGAAAACATAGAAAGTGATGAGGCAACTAAATATAATCCTGAGTGCAGCTAGCAACTTTTACCTGAATCTGGACAGCTTTCCAAAAACAAAAGCACAGTATTGATGATGGGAGGACATAATTTGTAAATTTAAATCAAGTCAGTTTAAGTTTAAAAATGTTATAAATCCTTCTTGTTAAGCTTTTATTGCACACACGTTTATTTTGAAAGTTTACTCTGAATACCAGTGAAGGGTCATTTATTCATGGCAAAAGTTGAAATCAAAATGATGATTAGTGGTATAAAGTAACATCATAGCATTGAATTTGCTGCAGTGCTGTCATTTTTGGAAAGGCAACAACATGTGGCCATTACTGCTTACTTGCAGGTGTGTCTTTCAATCAGCCTCCCCTTCTTTTCCCTCTTATGCCATCCCTCTCTGCCATCTGCCATCTCACCCTTAAACCTCATCCCTATACATTTAACATATTCGATAAAATGCATTATTAAGTATTGCTTTCCCTTATCCTCTCCTTTTTCATGCTTCCACCTCCTCTCTACCCCTTTCTCCTGGCTTCTCTCTGGAGTGCTCCGGTGCAGTCTAATTAGAGCCTCCGGTATAGGATGTCATTATCTCTCTGCTGTTTCTGGCACATTGGGTACAGTGCAGTACTGTATAAGCACAGGGAAATCAACTCATTGCCTTACACACAATGCATCCTCCATGCATGTGCACACAGAGTAGTACTGTAGGTTTTTATATTGTATGTGTATGTATGAATGGTTGCAGTGCAGGTGAGAGCTTGAGGACTGTGATTCTCTAAAGATGGAGGTGTACTAAAAATTTGATTTTCTGCCTTGTACATCAGTGCCAATAACTGTCAGCCTTTGGCCCACAACCTGGCCTGTGAGGCACTTCTGCAGTGCAAAATGTGACACTTATTCAAACCAATATATCATACTGCCAGGCTTGCTTGCTTTGTTACTGTTTCATGCACATAACCAACTTAGCCACTCACACAGAGGCATACAAGTGACAGATGCAAAATTGACTTGTTGTCCATTTTTATGCCTTATTGGCCATCTACCAGCCAACTTAGGCACTACAGTTAAAGGGGTGTCAGTCCTATGTTTTTTTTACTCAAGCATAAAATTTAACATTGGCCAGACTTTCCACTAATAACTGTTTCAAAGTAACAGTTAATGGTGCCACATGACAAATAAGAGTAAGTCTCTTGATTGATGACGCAGTTGAATAATTTCTGTGACCCTGGGTTTTAAAACAGCTGAAACCGAAGGTCATTGCTGAAGGGAAAGAAAAGCATTAGCAAGAAATATGCAACCAGAGGAATATGCCAGATAAGAACAAGTACTATGTCAATAAATAAATGTTGAAGCAACATTATCAGGCAGTCATATCATAACCCTGTGTGTGCTTGTGTGTGCACAGTACAAGTACAGGAGCCTGCAGTTTAGTATGAAAAACCTGTGTGAAAAAAATACTATGAACCTAATCACAGCTTTCATCTGGGATAAACCATGGCTTAATAGCTTCCCTAAAGTCTACTTTGTAACTCTTAAAAGATCTCCACAGTGGCCACAAAAAGAGAGGAATAGCACCACATAACTAACAACCACTGAATTAGTGAAACTAATAGTGACACAGTTAAGATGACAATGCAGTTACCTTATTTTACTCCCTGGAATATCAGATGACACACATTGAGAAAAAAATGGATCCCTATTAATACTAAGTTATAATAAGTCACTATTCCACATATAATTTAGCAATATCCCATGTAACGGTTATGTCTAAAGAAGGCTATTGTGATTCAAATTCTAAATAACATTCTCACAGATGTACAAATGTCTGCATAAAATGTTAACGATATGTGAGCATCCAAAAGACACTGTAACATTAAATACACATTCATTTAACATCACCATTTTACAACTGCAGTTTTATAAAGCAAATCAAATATTCTTACATCTTTAAGATGCAGACACCATAACACTACCTGCCCTTGACAGAATTGTTCTACCCATGAAAGTCAACGTAAAATTGTGGCCTTATGCTGTTATATCAGACCTGGCAAATGCACCCAGAAGAGGGCCAACCCTGCTTCAGCAGTAGATTTACTGCAGTCATGGATGTGCAGGATCAAGCCATATAGACTCATATGAGAGGTTGTAGCATTTGTAAAATATAGTTTTATTCCTGCACTGCTGCTCTGCCCTCGGGAAACATTTAATCCTGTAGCATTAATGCAGCACAGGTACCTCTAGTAGATAAGGAAGCATGTCTAGTGTCTATTAGGGGTTGGAGCAAAGGTGTACATGTATATGCATGTCCTGCATTTGTATATTCATGCAGGACTGCATACAGAACACTGGCCAAGAAAACAAATGCAGGCTGTTGCAGGCCTCAGGGTCAAACTGCAAAGCAACACTATTTCATCATTACTAACGCTCTCTGTTTGTCCAGTCTACCCCCATCCTTCTCTCCTTCTATATCTCTCTCTTTCTTCTTCCCTCCCTCTATTCCTCTTGGCAACAGCTCGCTGATTAAAAAAATGGGTCTGACCCCGAATAAACCCTTCTGCCTATCTGTCTGACCCTAGAGGGGAAACAAGTCCCCCCTCCAGCCACAAACACTCACATCGGGATACTGCTGACAGCTGCAGACAAATTGACATGCAATATCAAAGCTTCCTGATGCAACCCCTGATCTTACTGCATGTGTGGGGAAATACAGAAAGGAAACAGATAATTAATGTGAAAAAAATCCTCGATATCGCAACAGAAGCCGGAAATTTCATGAGGAATAGTAATGAAGACATCCAGTATTTGTCAGCTGAACATCAGTCTATCTGATGTAACTGTGTTGTGCTGTCATCAGCCCAGCTAATGGGGACACGGGTTCATTTCTATTTTAGTTTATGTGACACTTCAAAATTTTGATTCAAATCATATTCACAGTTTGATGGGAGTGTAGCTTAGGTCACTGACCTTGGAGCGTGGCGGAGCACGGATGTACCATTTACAGTCGACTGCCTCAGCGGCACCAGCCTTTCCGTCTCTGGTGATCTGATGAGACTCCACGATACCTTCTGGGCCAACCATGTCATACTGACAGGCTGAAACACACACACACAAACACATACGTATAAACACACGAACATGTCTGTGTAGTTCATACAAATAAACATCACACTCACAAGTATTGCACACACAAACTTGCAAATATTAGAGAACCAAAACACAATATGCATGTAAATGGAGTTAACGTAGTATAAATAGACTTTAGTGAGACAAACAGAGTACTGAGCAAAAAGTGAATGTAAAAACAAGTTAGACAGAAGAGAGCGAGAGAAAGAAAAAAGAGAGAGCGAGAGTGTTGAAGTATACCTACAGGGCAGAGGTGGGGGTATTCCCAAGTCTCCAAAGTCTGGGTCTGAAGAGAAAGCAGAAAAGGGGAGAGGGAAAATTGGGGGCATTCATTTTTAATACACGATTACAAAATCAGAATCTTCACAGAGGCAAACAATATAGTGTAATAATGTACTGAGGAACTTCCTGCAAAGATTACAAATTGCTGTTCCCGCACAGCATCCGTCAGGAAGTTGTTGTAACAGGCTCTTGATATTTCGGTTCTTCCTAGAACCTCCAGTTATGCATGATCGTGGCACTTTTGGAAGGTTTCTGCACTATGTTCACCCAAAAACACAATACTCTATCTACACTTAGAACCTATTTTAAGTGCTTAAAGCTAAATTCTAATATCACTATGTTAACATCTTACAATTACAATAATTTTCATAGAACAAAGGACCAAGGTTTTGTAAACTAATATTAAGCAGTACATGTACTAAACTGAATGGCAATTCCTCTAAATAATTCTATGGTGTACAACCCCAATTCCAAAAAGGTTGGGATGCTGTATAAAATATAAATACAAACATAATTCATTCATTCATTCATTCATTCATTCGTCTTCTTTCAGTTATCCATACATGCAAAGGGGGCTAGGTTAACTGGCAATTCTAAATTGACCTTAGGTATGAATGTGTGCGTGAATGGTTGTTTGTCTCTTTGTGTTGGCTCTGCGACAGACTGGCGACCTGTCCAGGGTATACCCCGCCTTTCGCCCTATGATAGCTGGGATAGGCTCCAGCAAACATGATTCAATGATTTTCAGATCTCATAAATCAACATTTTATTCACAAATGAATATAGAAAACATATCAAATGTTAAAAATGAGACATTTTACTATTTTGTGAAAAATGCTAGCTCTTTGATGGTGGAAACACGTCTCAAAAAAGTAATGTGACAAGGACAACAAAAAGCTGGAAAAAAAATAGCTGGAGGAACATGTTGATATTACTTGTTCACATTGAAATTAAACATACAGAAACCATCTACAAGAGGGGCCAGAGCTGTTTCAATTTCCTAGATGACTTAAGTCCTTCAATATTGGCTGGATGATGCTTAAGATGTTTTACAAGTCTGTGGTAGCCAGTGCCATCCTATAAGCTGCTGTATGCTGGAGCAACAGACTGAGAAAAGCGGACACCAACAGACTCAATAAACTGATCCACAAGGCCAGTAATGTTGTGGGTGTGGAGCTTGACTCTCTGACAGTAGCATCAGAAAGGAGGATGCTGGTCAAGTTAAGGACAGTATTGGACAACCGTTCACACCCCCTCCATGATGTGCTGAACGGGCACAGGAACATGTTCAGCAGCAGAATTATTCCACCACGATGCACCACGAAATGCCACAGGAAATCTCTTACAGAAACTCTTTAAATTCTCCCTGTGACTCCTTGACCAGTTTCATATTGTATATATTACATATTCTATGCAGTGTTTTTGTTGTTACATATTGTGATTTATACAGACCTGTTTATTTGTTCATTTATTTTAATTCTAATTTCATTTTCTTTCAAATTCATATTTATTGCCTTTCAAATTTATATTCATTTAAATCTAACTGAGCGTCAGTAACACCAAGCAATTTCCCCCGAGGGATTAAATAAAGTATTCTGATTCTAATTATGTTAATTAACAACAGGCTAGTAATGTGACTGAGTATAAAAACAGCAACCTAAAGAAGCCGACTCTATTTCAGAAACAAAGCTGGGCAGAGATTCAGTAAGTTGCAAGAAACTGCGTCTACAAATTGTGGAGCAATTTCAGAAAATAATGTTCACCAACCTCAAAATGAAAAGACTGAATATTCCACCATCTACAGTACATAATATCCCCAAAAGATTCAGGGAATCTGGATACATCTCTGTGCACACCGTTTGCCGTGTCAACCACAAATGCAGGTTAAAGCTCTATCATGCAAAGCAGAAGTCATATGTGAACATGATCCAGAAATGCTGCTTTTTTCTCTGGGCCAAAGCCCATTTAAAATGGACTGAGGCAAAGCGAAAACTGTTTTCTGGTCAGAGATGAACATAAATTCTTTTGGAAATCATGGAAGGCACATCGTCCAATTAAAGATTTAGAAGGACCATCTGGCTTGTTATCAGCAATCAGTTCAAAAGCCGTATCTATAAAATATAGGGGTGCATTAGTGCCTATGGTACTGGTAACTTGCACACCTGGAAAGGCACCATCATTCCTGAAAGGTTTATACATACAGGTTTTAGAGCAATGTATGCTTCCGTCCAGATGAGGTTTTTTTCAGGGAAAGCCTTGCATATTTCAGCAAGACAACGCTAAAGAGCATACTACAGCTATTACAACAGCTTTGTAGTAAAAAGTCTGGGTGCTGGAATGGCCGGCCTGCATGTCAGACCTTTCACCATGAAAAGCAAAATACCACAAAGAAGACCCAGGACAAGACACAGAATGGGACAACAATCCTGTCCCAAAGGTCCAGCAGCTGCTCTCCTCAGTTCCCAGATGTTTATGGACTGTTGATGAAAGAAGAGGGGATGTTATACAGTAGTAAAAATGGCCTTGTCCCAACTTTTTTAAGATGTGTTGCTGCCATAAAATGAAGTCTATCCCAGCTGTCATTCTGGGCAGTGTGGTGGTTTGTTGGTTAATACTGTTGCATCACAGCAAGAAGGTCCTGGGTTCAAATCTGTCTGGGATAGGACTTTTCTATGTGAAGTTTACTTGTGTTCTCTGTGACTGCTTAGATCCTCCCTAGGTACTCTGGCTTCCTCCTGCAATTCAAAGACTTGTTAGGGTAATTAGCAATACTAAAATGGCCATAGGTGGAATGGTCATCTGTATCTCGGTGTTGCCCTGCAATAGACTGTCCAGGGTGTACTCTGCTTCTTGCCCAGCCCTGACAGCTGGGATAGGCTCCAGCCTGCAGTGATCCTGAACTGGATAAGCGGAAGAAAATGGATGGATTGACAGTAATCCAATAAAAATCTATTAGAGACATTTGCCAAGTCAGTGGAAGTACAGTGCATTAAATGAATAACAAATTTGGACCAAGACAGAAAGACAATCTCTTAATTGCATTAATGCTAAACAAATGAAGAGAGGTGAAGTTCCCCACAGTAGCCTTAATCTTTTGAAATTATGTAAAATGTTCTTATCAGAGATGCATTGCACAAAATCGACCTGAATTGCTGGCAATAAAGACTTTGCATGAAAATTAAGAGGATCAAGGTCAAATATTCATGCTGTAAATGTGCTTTTGGGTTTCATTTCAGTATTGTTATCAGTCTTTTGCAGCTGTGTTTTATAATAATTTTGTTTCAAACTGAGACCCATACCATACCCATGTGGGAGTTGTAAACAGCCAAATTAATTATGCAGGCATAAAGTCATTGTCAAGTCAGTATTTACTCACAATTGGGGTTGGGTAGTAACAGATTACATACCATTTGGATTGCTTAATAATAAATAATCCCAATTTGCCCCCTGATTCTGCTAACAGAAATCAACCCAGGTTACATGTGACGAAAAAAAAAGTCTTTGCTTCATTTAGCAGTTTCAAAACAAAACAGAACTGAGGCTTGACAGAGATAAATGGAAGAGAAAAAATATTAAATATGTCCTAAAGAAAACTTGGAAATTGTAGCCGACAGTGATACTATGATGGTCATCCTTAACCAAGCTTTTACACAATAAGAACAATATCATACTTTACATTTTGCCAGCTGTATGTGATAAGAAACCTGTCATGTAAACTTTTGAAAGTCAGCTTGAAGTGAAAGGTTTTAGGCAGTTTTCCTCTGAATAATGTTGCAATAAATTACATCAACAAGCTCAGCCTTTCTGAGGTGTGCTACCTCCTCCTGCTATCACAACATCACAGTCTCATCTCTTATCCCCAAAGACTCAATATCACTCTTCAGATGGCTTCACGGAACACAGAAATTGACTCTTGAACAATCTCACTGTTCTTCACGTCATCATTTCAGTGTGTGTGTCTTGCTGAGGAGGTCTGTGTGTTTTTACACATCAGAGTCCAGCAGAATTTCAAAAATACAACCCAGTAAAGCATAAATACATCCAAAATAAATGTGAATTGCAATCAGAAATATGAGTTTAGTGTAATTTGCTATGACCAGAAAAAGAAATTAACTGTGAAAACAGGATAACAGTTAGGAGATAAGAGAGATAGCAATCCACTATGATGCTGCCACATGTCACCTGCCCTCATATACACTATTCTCTTTGAAGTAAAACCTCCACAGAATTAAATACATTCCTGCAGATCCCATTTTATTCCAACCTAGTAACAGAACACTTGTGCTTTCAAAGATATGCCTTTAGCTGTGATCTTCGGGCTGCATTCATTTGAGGACAGATCCTGTGGAAGTATGAAACACAGAAAGGGCCTCACATTAAATGTGATTGTTCCTCTCCAAACCGAGACATGGCGACCACTGACTGAGCTCAGTGTGGAAAATGAGGCCTGATTGCACAGCATGAACACCTTGTCTAAATGTCAGAGTTTTTTGTCTGTATGTGTGCCCTAATTTTTCTGTCTAGACATGAGTCAGTACTTGAGCGTGAGTGCTCCAGACATAAAAAACATATACATCACAGCAATGCATGCTTCGTGATGATAAAAAAAGGGAATCAAGTAGTGACTGCGATATGATTTAGAGAGATACTCTTGGTCCAGCTCTGAGCCTCCCCTAACAGTTGAAATGAAGAAGAGCCTGTTGAATACCTGTGACAAATCTAGCAAGATTGCAGAAAACCCTCTCTCTTTGGCACTTTTAACACCGTCTGGGACAGTAAAACATTCATATGAGCACAAAAGCAGTCAGGAGACATGTTCAGAGTGTACTCAAAGAGTTTCTCCTGAGGCTTTTGCTACAATTCTATCCTGATTAATTGTTGCTTTCAACTTAGGCTCAAATGATTCAATCTCCAAAAGGCTGAATGGGGAATACCACACAATTTAAAAGTAGCTCCTCTGGCCTCTGACAGCTAAGTGGTAGTGAACATGTTTTCTTGCCTTTTGGGGAAAGCAATGCTTTGCTTGTACATTTCAAACAAATCCACCCACTTTGCCTCTTTCCATCTGGAGAAACGGTGAGAGATGTCTACTTTAATACAATAAGTGATTTGTTTTCTTTCAAAAGAGAAACAGAAAAATATTTCTGTATTGTTTCTAAATTAATTAAATGAGAGCATTCTGGTCTCTTTTTATGTTCAGATAAATGCAAAGATAATATCGATTTCAGTTCACGTTAAAAACCACATGTTTATAACCTTTTTTGATCATTTCATTCATTTAACCTGCTGATCATTTTCTAAGCTAATAAATAAACATACATATTATAGTTTTATTAGAAACAAGTAAAAAAAAGTTTTCACGGAACTGTATGCAGTTAACTGATCATCAGCAAGTGTGACCACCTCTATGAAAGCAGACGTTTTGACAGTTCACTGGTCTTGAGCTTGCAGGTATGCTAACACAATCCCACAATCTTCCCAGAGGTGGGCATCCCAGCAAATTCACCCCAAGGTCTGACTGTGCAATGCTCAGAGAAACTGCAAAAAACCCAAGATCTACATCTCAGACTCTACTGGCCTCAGTTAGCATGTTGAATGTTAAAGATCATGGCAGCACAATTAGAAAAAGACTGAACAAGTATGGCTTGTTTGGAAGGGTAGCTAGGAGAAATCCTCTTCTTCTTCTTCCTCTCTAAATAGAACTTACAAGCATGGCTTAGGTTTATAACTCTGCATGTGAACAAACCACAAAACTTCTTGAACAAAGTCATCTGGACAGACAAGACCAAAATGGAGATGATTGGCTATAATGCACAGCTCCATATTTGGTGAAAACCAAACACAGCATTTCACCACAAAGACCTCATATCAACTGTCCAGCTCAGTGGTGGAGAGGTGATGATTTGAGTTTGTTTTGCAGGCACAGCAGCTAGGTGACTTGCAGTCATTGAACACACCAGCAAATCTATAACAAAATGGCTAAAAAAGAAAAGAATCAAGCTGCTGCAATGGCCCAGTCAAAGTCCAGACCTCAACCTGAATGAAATGCTTGTGCTGGGACCTTAAGAGAGCTGTGCATGAAAGAATACCTCCACCCAAGCTGAAATAATGTTATAAAGAAGAGTGGGGCAAAATTCCTTCACGATGATGTAAAAGACTGATAAAGTCATATAAAAATGGTTTAATACTAAATGTGGTTCTAAAAGCTATCATGGGGTGTGTGTAGTTCTTCACATGACTGCACGGAGTTCTGAGAAAACTTTATTTTTCATATGACTAGTTTGACATTTTGAAACTTAGTCAGGGTTATAAGATATCACTACATTACTGTAGCATTAAACCTGGAGAAATGGGAGAAATATTTAGATTGCTTCTGACGAACAACTAAAGCTAATACTGGATGCTGTTTGATTAACTGTATGCGCTGGAGTATTTTTGGCATGGTGCAGTGATTTTCTAGAGTAGCCACTGGTTAACTAATAACCTTACTGTGGTTTCAAAGAATGCAACTTTAATAGACACATACGGGAGCTGTATCCAGTGCTATTGATGTCATGGTCCTCGCCTCCTGGTCTGACCTGCCAGACGTGGGCATGTGTGTGTGTTTGGTCTCTCTCCCTTTCCCTCTGCGGGGAGTGGCTGAGTGGACCTCCCGCGGTGTGCTCAGCTGATCGCCTTCAGCTGACACACCTGGTCTGCATCTGGTGGCAATCTGGCTGCGAATATAAGCCAGGTCTGGGCAGCCTCTAGTCGCCAGACCGTCGTCAGTGATCCTGCTTTGTGATGCTTTTGCCTTGCGCTCTGTAAGAGCTTAATCTGAACTTCCTTTGTTGCACCTTGCCTAGGAGAATAAAACGACTTTGTTACTTTTATCCTGCATCCTGCGCGTGAGTCCTGCACCCGCCCTCCTCAAGCATGACAGAACGGTCTGGCCAACGAATGGACTCAGCGGACGCCGACCCGTCTCAGCGGACCATCGCCGCTCTCGGATCCTAGCTGGATGAACACGCTCAGGTACTGCAGCACGTCACCACTAAGCAAGACTTCCTGCTCCAACAGATTACCGACTTGGGACCAATGCTGCAGACCTGCTGCGCTCAGATGAGAGCCAGCGCGCCCTCACCATCTCAGCCGAGCCCGCCTCCCCACTGTGCGCCGCCTCCGCCGCCGCTCGAGCCGTCAGAGAGAGCCTTACCACCGCCAAAGGTCTTCTCCCGTGAGTTCGCCATGGCTTCGGCCTTTTTAACTCAGTGCAAGCTGGTTTTTCGCCAGCTCCAAAGGATCTACGCCTCTGATGGAGTGAAGATTTCCTACATGATGAATTTACCGAGCAAGCGAGTGCTGCAGTGGACGCAGGCGGCAGTAAAAGCCATCGAAGAAATAACCTATGCTGAATTTATAAATAAATTTTGAAGTGTGTTTGACTGAGGCTCCAGCGCGGACGCCTCCGGCCACCGGCTGCTCACCCTCCGCCAGGGGAGACTGAGTGTGGCAGACTATTCTCTGGATTTCTGGATCTTGGCAGAAGAGACCGGCTGGGATGTGGGGGGGGGGCGCTCCGCGCGACCTTTCTGCACAGCCTCAGCGAACCACTCAAGCGTGAGTTAGCCATAAAAATGCTACCAGCTTTGCTGGAGGATCTTGTTACATTGTGTGTTCAGATGGATGATTATCTGCGTGAGCATAACGCTCGGGGGAGAGGCCAAGCCTCCCTGTTCTCCTTACTAACCCTCACTCCTCCAAGGGCGACCGGGCCGCGGCCTGAAGAGGAGCCTGCGGTGGCCACCGGGGCGGAACCCATGCAGGTTGGTCACACTCATCTCTCCCCTGAGGAATGCTGCTGCCGACTCTCCACCATGAGTGCCTTTATTGCGGAGTTAAGGGACATAGCCTGGAGACATGCCTGCGATGGCCAAAAGACAGGGCCATCAGTGGAAGCAGGGACACTGGCGGGTCGGGTGACAGCTAAATCATCCCTCCCCAGGTTGATGATTGATGCCAGGTTAGGCAGCAGCGCTAACCAGGTCACGCTCCAAGCCTTAATTGACTCTCGCGTGGAACAGAGCTTTGTTGATACCAAATTAGTGAGGAGCTTGAGCTTACCTCTCCTCCTCCTCCCAGACCCACTCTCTGTGTCCGCCCTTTATGGTAATCTGCTCGCCCGAGTCACCCACCAAACCGCTCCAGTCCACTTACTACTATCCGGCAACCACAGCGAGCAGCTGCAATTCTTTGTAGTTGACTCACCTCAAACACCTCTGGTTTTAGGACACCCATGGCTCCAGCTCCACAACCCGTCTATCGACTGGACCATAAACAAGGTAACTGGTTGGAGCACTAACTGTCATCGTCACTATCTGCGCTCTGCTTCTCCTCCTTCTCCTTCCCAGACCGACCCTCCAGCTAAGCCTCCGGACCTCACCTCAGTTCCGACAACCTACCATGACCTGGCAGCAGTCTTCAGTAAGGACCTAGCTCTCTCACTCCCTCCACACCGTCCATATGACTGCGCCATTGACCTCCTGCCCGGTGCACCTCTGCCCACCAGCCAGTTATTCAGCCTCTCTAAGCCAGAAAGGGAGGCCATGGAGAAGTACATCCATGACTCACTGGAGGCAGGGATCATCCAACCTTCATCCTCCCCTGTGGGCGCGGGGTTCTTCTTTGTTGGAAAGAAAGATGGCTCCCTCCGGCCCTGCATTGACTACAGAGGTTTGAACCAGATCACAGTTAAAAACAAATATCCGCTGCCTTTGCTGTCGTCTGCCTTTGAACTCCTGCAGGGGGCCACCATCTTTTCCAAACTCGACCTGCGCAACGCTTATCACCTGGTCCGCATACGGGAGGGCGACGAGTGGAAGACGGCGTTTAATACACCTCTCGGCCACTTTGAGTACCTCGTGATGCCCTTTGGCCTCACCAGCACCCCCGCTGTGTTCCAGGCTATGGTGAATGACATGCTCAGACTTCCTAAATAGATTTGCATACCTGGATGACATACTTATTTTCTCCAAGAACTTGGCTGAACACCAACGCCACGTCTGTCTGGTCCTCCAGCGCCTCCTGGAGAACAGGTTGTTCGCAAAAGGCGAGAAATGTGAGTTCCACACTGACCTGGTGTCTTTCCTAGGACTCATAATTGATAAGGGGCAGATCAGAGCGGACCCCGCCAAGGTCAAGGCGGTGGTGGAGTGGCCGGTCCCTGACTCCCGGAAGCAGCTGCAGCACTTCCTGGGTTTCGCTAATTCTACCGGAGATTCATCCGGGATTATAGTAAGGTTGTACTACCCCTAACTCAACTCACCTCTCCCAAAAGGGTCTACATGTGGGACCAGGCCGCCCAGCAGGTGTTCGACCGCCTCAAAGCTCTCTTTTCTTCTGCACCCATCCTCGCCCAGCCGGACCTCGCCAGACAGTTCATTGTGGAGGTGGACGCATCCAATTTGGGGGTTGGTGCCGTCCTCTCCCAGGAGATAAAAGGTAAAATGCATCCTTGTGCCTTTTTCCCCTGTCGCTTGTCACCCACAGAGCGCAACTACTCCATCGGTGACCGTGAACTGCTTGCCATCAGAATGGCCCTGGAGGAGTGGCGACACTGGCTGGAGGGAGCAGAACAACCTTTCCTCATCCTCACTGACCATAAGAACCTGGCTTATCTCCGGACTGCCAAACAACTCAATTCAGGTCAAGCCAGATGGGCCCTCTTTTTCACCCGTTTTGATTTCACGATTTCCTACAGACCCGGCTCCTGGATTGTCAAATCTGACGCCCTATCCCGCCAATACTCACCCTCGGAGACCTCGGACAATGATAACATCCTCCCCTCCTCTTGCATCATTGGAGCTCTCACCTGGGAAATCGAGTCCCTTGTCCTGGAGGCCCAACGCACCGAACCCGACCCAGACGGGGGTCCTCCTAACCGGCTTTATGTCCCGTCCTCCGCCAGGTTTCAGTTGATCCATTGGGGGCACATGCCAGGTTCAGTTGCCACCCTGGAGGCAGTAGAACAATCTCCCTCCTACAACGCTCATTCTGGTGGCCCACTCTGGCCAAAGATGTTCGAGAATATGTCTCTGCCTGTTCTATCTGCTTCAGGAACAAGAACTCTTCCACGCCTCCTTCTGGACAGTTGCGCCTGGTCGCCCCTGGTCACATATCGCCATGGATTTCGTCACTGGGCTCCCCTCCTCCTCAGGTAACACGGTCATATTAACAATTGTTGATCGTTTTTCCAAGGCTGCACACTTCGTCGCCCTGCCCAAGTTACCTTCCGCTCTGGAAACCGTCCAGCTCCTCACAGACCACATCTTTCCTCTCCACGGCATCCCCCTCGACATAGTCTCTGACCGGGGCCCCCAGTTCGTCTCCAAGGTCTGGGAGGAGTTCTGCACTGCGCTTGGAGCCAAGGTCAGTCTGTCCTCAGGTTTCCACCCTCAAACTAATGACCAGACTGAGCGCCTCAACCGAGAGCTGGAGGCAGCCCTCTGATGCGTCGCCTCCAACAACCAGTCCACCTGGAGCTCGCAACTGGCATGGGTTGAATACGCCCACAACTCCCACACCTCATCTGCTACTGGCCTCTCCCCCTTCGAGATCACCCTGGGTTACCAGCCACCGCTGTTTCCATCCCAAGAAGGTGAGCTATATGTTCCTTCTGTCC
>VUQH01032446.1:24344-46697 GCA_015106775.1 Etroplus canarensis | reverse complement strand
ATTTATGTGTGTGTGTGTGTATATGTATATGTGTGTGTGTATATATATATATATATATATATATATATATATATATATATATATAATGATATAGATATAATATGATACATTTTTAAAAATCTAAATCAAGTTATAGTCAGCTATATATTTACGTAGTGAGACAGTGGTGATTTGTGTGGTAGGAGTGACAGATGAGTTCAAGGTCTGGGTGGGATTACATCATGGATCAGCTCTGAGCCTCTTCTTGTTTGCAATAGTGATGGACAGATTGACAGATGAGCTCAGGCAGGAGTCTTCATGAAATATGTTGTTCACAGACGACATTGTGATCTGTAGTAAGAGTAGGGAGAAAGTGGAAGAGAGCCAGGAGAAGTGGAGGTATGCACTGGAAAGAAGAGGAATGAAAGTCAGTCAAAGTAAGACAGAGTACATGCGCATAAATGAGAGAGAGGTAGGTAGAATGGTGAAGAAGAAGTGAAGGTGGATGAGTTTAAATACCTGGAATCAGCCATCCAAAGCAACGGACAGAGCACAAGAGAGGTGAAGAAGAGAATGCAGGCAGGGTGGAGTGGGTGGAGATGAGTGTCAGGGGTGCTTTGTGACAAAAGGATAGCAGCAAGAGTGAAAAGGAGAATTTACAAGACGGTAGTGAGACCTGCCATGATATATGGTTTGGAGACAGTGGCACTGATGAAAAGACAGGAGGCAAAGCTGGAGGTGGCAGAATTGAAGATGTTGAGATTTTCCCTGGGAGTGACCAGGAATGACAGGGTTAGAAATGAGTACATCAGAGAGACAGCTATGGTTGAGAAGTTTGGAGACAAAGTCAGAGAGGCAAGGCTGAGATGGTTTGGACATGTTCAGAAGAGAGATAGTGGATATATTGGATGTTAGTGGATATAAAGGATGTTGAAGCTGGAGCTGCCAGGCAGGAGGAGAAGAGGAAGACCATAGAGAAGTTTCATGGATGTAGTGAAGGAGGACATGTAGAGAGTTGGTGTGAGGGAAGAGGAGGCAAGATGGAGGCAGATGATCCACTGTGGCGACCCCTAACGGGAGCAGCTGAAAAATGAAGAAGACTTATGCAGCAGTGGCTGTTTAAATAATTTCAGTCACTGCCAAATGCTGCATAATTAACAACAAACAATAATATTTCAACTGTGTTGTATTTTGGGCTTTCTTTGCTTTGCTTTCCTCTTTGCCTACTTCTCACATTTGTCTTTGTGGGACTTTTCATTTTCTTTGTGTTGTTATCAACCTCTTATTTTTACCCAGAGATTGTGTAAATGTTAGCTGTAACTGTGGCTGTATTTGTATTGTAATCACCTTCAGTGTAAAATGCAGGATATTGTCCTCCTGTGAGCTGTGAATACTGACCATTAGACTGACAGTTGATGTTGTGTGGGGTGTCACAAGCATAATTTATGCTTGTAATGCAGCACACCTGAGAGGAGGAGAATGAAGGTTGTAATGTCCCACATGCTGAGTAAATTGGTGAATTCTGCTCTGGTTTAACACGGCAGCTTGAGGGTTAAGTCCAATACAGCAGTTTACACTGCGGATGGATGTTCGCTAGTACAGAGGAGTCCCATGCTGTAGCGGAACTGCAGATCCCACAGAGATCGCTGCCAAGCTAGAGGGGATTTGCTTCGATCCCATGAGCGTGTAAGGAAGGGGCTAGAGAAAAGGATACATTTTGAAGAAACATGTTGGAAGAGGACATAGACCCATGCGCGATAGAGGAAACGTTAGGGTGTAACCTCGGGGTGTGTTTTATAACCCCTCACCTGTGGTTGTAATTTCTGTGGTTTCAGAAAAGGAAAAAGGAAGGTGGGGGCAAGTCCCTCCTAGTACTGATTGGTGCGGTCATGCACTGAGGCTGTTTATGTGCGTCTGCAGGAATCTCCTGCTGGATTTACTGAGGAGTAGTTGGCGTTTGAGACGCTTTTTTCCGTGTCCTCTTTAGTGAGCACAATGAACTCATGTAAGTACCTCTGATCTTCTGTCCATCAATGTTATCCGAGTACTACTATGCAGCAAACAGATAAAGGGAATAAAATAGAAATGAAGTGTATTTCACGGTTTCCTTTAGATAATTCATCTTTTCATGGCTGCTGATTAACTTTTCTGTGATACTTAATGGGTTTTATCTCTTGACCTTCATATCACTCTCTCATTGTTGCGTCTCTACCACTATCTCCCCTCAATTAGAGATCTGCAGTACAGTGTCTATCCATGTTGTATGTGCGGAGTGTCACTTGTCTCTCAGGGGACCCCTTGACTGGTGCTAAGGCATAGGCCCTCATTAGCATTTGGTTATGTTCTTCCAGGCAGGAGAGTTTTAGCAGTTGTCAGCACTCCCCAGCGCATCGATTTCAATTTCTGAAGTGATCAATCATCTTCTTTTTCTTCTTCACCACCAGCAGCCACAGTGGCGTGTATTCTGGTTGTCATTTTCTCTCTTTGGCCACAGTGCAATGTGAAAGCTGCTCTAAAAATATAATCTTGTTTTGACTTAGCAGTATGTTCTTTGCCAGCATCATTCCTGGTGAGATTGCTTGTAAGACTCCCTTGAGCGAATGTTTGAGACGTAGCCTCATTTAGCTTCAATGCTGCTGATCATGTGATGGTACATCTGAACAAAAGAAAAGTTGTTGGTTTCATCATCGGCATTAAGCATCCACCACTTTACTGCTTTGAAGTTTGAATAGTCACATTTTCATTGCACTGACACTGACGCAGATTTGTAAAAAGGATCTGCCTCTCTTTGTTTTCCTCAGGGCTTGCAGAAAAATGCAATGAATGGGCACTGAAAAGACAGTAAAATGCATTTTCTTCTCAGTGTTGCAGCATTTGTTTTGGTTGATCTGTGGCATTTAATAAAAGAGGTTATTAAATGTTCTACAGTGTTCATGCTGCAAGTTTCCCCCTAAATCACTCTGTTGCAGCATCACAACGGTAGAATTAATGAGAGCTATTTTTAGCTACTCTGGTCCCGGAGCGGTCAGAATTGAATAAGTCTGTGCCTCAGCCCTAAACCATACTACAGCACAAAATCCTGCCATGTTGCCTCAGTTAAGACAAAATATGTTTTTTTTCTTGCACAGAGAGTTGGAGAGCCTGCATTCTTCAATCTTATTGATAATCCAATGTGAAAAACAAAATGAAATGTTGTCTTAGCTTCCTTTTCCATCATTTATGACTAATCAGTATGGTGATGGCACATGGCTGTATTTTTGCCACAAAGTTGATACATCAGTGATTTCTTTCATTATTACTTGCTTCACATGTTATTTTACAGTGTGTATAGATAAATATGTTAGTATCTGAGACATAATCAAACAGTTGACTCCACCACTTCTAAAGAGGAAGACAATGCAACTGCAAACATAATCATTTTTCTCTTTATTAGCCAAGTTGAATTAGAATAGGGCTGCTAGAACATGGCAAAAATCATTATCATATTTATTTTGACCAATTTTGAGGCCATGATTGTTGAGGAGATTATGCCCACCTCGCGTTTGTCAAAATCCAAACCCTGGGCTCTCTTTCTGTTAAATTAGCTGAAGCTGAACTAAACCCGCCACAACCTGGTAGGGAGTGAGATGGGCTTTTAGGGAGGGGTGAAGGTCACTGCTGTAAAAGAAAAGGGTTCTGCTCAAGTATCTTGTTTTCGTAATTGTTCAAAGCCAAACTTGTAAAGGAACATTTGATTAATTGCACATCTCCAGTTTGCAAGTGACAAGAATTGTCACAGCACCCTGACAAAGTGGCTGCTAGTATGTGCCAAGTTGACAGAATTTACTATTTTGCTGGCTTCAAACAAGACCTGCAGTTCACAGGAGTATTTGTTCTTTGGTCATTGCTCCATTTTATTGTCACTGGCATGCAGATAGCTTGTGGTAACAAGTACCATCTTCAAACATACAACACTTCATCCTTGCAAAATAAATTGGCAAAATATACATGCAGTTGTGTATATTCCAGGAAGAGCATTAAACTCAGTGGATCTGTTAAGTTGAATTGTTATGCTTACAGCTGAGAGTGTGTGTTGACTGAACAAAAATTTATTGGCAACTATTTCAGAATTATTGTCTAATCCTTTTAGGTCATTCCAAGCAAGAATGCCAAGTCCCTGGATTCAGTTTCTTAAATGTGAACTTCATCTGTTTGTTTTCTGTGATAATATTGAATATCGTTTGGAAATTATCTAGGACATTTTTCACAGTTTTTCTTTACAGTGCAACTGGTTAACAGAGAAAGATGAACTATAATAACTGATGAAAATCATTGTTAGTAGCAGTCCTTAATTAATTTACAAGTGGAAATTAAAAGCTTGAAACACTGCTGGCAGAGCGGTATATGACAGACATGCTATAATAGTTTGTTCCGGAGAGGAATAAAAAGCCCAGTGGGCTTATTGATGATTATGTTATTTACCATTTGCATATTGACTTGACACAGTCCCTTTTGACTAGAGCTTTCCTCTCTGCTCTCCATTCTCTGTGTTATCCATCTGTGTTGAAGTCCATCTGTGTTGTGGTGCTGTCTCCCAAGTTGCCTAGTTGTAATCCCCCAAGCATGACCCGATCAACATGGTATGTCACGCTGTGGAGCGGCTGCCAGCCCTGGCTTTAGCTTGAGGCATGAAGCTTCTCTTGGCAGCAGATTGTGGCTGTAAAGAGCGTGCACAACAGTGCTACTAAAAGTCATCAGTCACAGGATGCTGGTTGAACTCTACAGCTAACTGTACTCAGGAGTCTTCGCATCTCACTGAAAACATGGCATTTCCTTTGTCTTTATTTCTCTTAATTAAGAAAACAAAAAAGTTGTTGGCTCTGAACCTGTTGATTTATTTGAAGGAAAAATGCCTCTGGTTTGGAGAAGTTTTATTGTTTTTATTTTCTACAAAAAAGGAAAAACGTGTTTGTTTTCCTGATAAATATCAAGTCATTAGTATATACTGTTCTTGGATATTAGTATGGTGACAAATAGTGCTCATCTGAGCCAAAAAAAACTTGTGTTTCCGAATTCACTGGGCCATGTCTTTTGTACTAAACCTCCCACAGTTCAGAGTAACCTTCATACATGTCCTGAAAATTTCAGGCCACTAGAAAACCCCACTGTTCCCCCCTCTGTTACCAGAGCAACTAGCTCTGCAGGAGGAGGAAGCAGAACTACATCCCTTCAGGGTGGAAGATGTGTGTGTAAGAGGGAGAGATGGGGAAAGGGGGACACTGCTAATTCTGTTCTTTTTCCCTTCAGAATTGTCTTAATTTTGTTTTTCTTTAGTTTTATATTCCTTCTATTGTGCCCCACTTGGTATTTTCTGTTTCATTAACTTTATGGTGATTTATTTGTATTATTTTTGAGATAATTTGCATCCTCTAAATGTATTTTCCAGACTACAAAATGACATTTCTTGCACAGCATTTGTCAGTGCCCAGATTTGCATTATGCTGCATAAATTCCTATAAAGAAGTTTTGAAAGTCTGAATATCAATAGGAAACATACCAAGTCAATTAGAGGCAAACATCTATAAATTTATCCAAAATATTTGAGCTCTTTGCATCAGCATTTACACAGTGCTGATGAAGAAGACAAGCATAAATTCTCCTCCCTGGAAGAGCAAGCTTTCCAGTGAGAGATCATTCCTCGGGTTTCACAAGACTTGCTTATCTTCAGATGTCTTTTTTTCTCCTTTCTCAAGAGCAGATAATTCAGTGTAAAAGGCCAAGGGGGGGTTTCCCTTGTTCAAGCTTTGGTTCACACTCCTTGTGTGAGCCCCGTTATAAGCTGCTTGAGGAATTTGTGACTGTTGCTGCCAAGCTGAGCACGTCTGGGGCCACTTGTGTCATTTTATTTAGCTGCCTGTATTTCCAGACGCCAGCTAATCTTTGGCACTTGGCCGACAGGTCACAACAGACATAAGGATGATGTGTTGAAGGAAACTCTGGTGATTAAAAAAAATAAACTCCACAGCAGACTCGATCAGCTAAGTTGCTGCCACTTGCTGTGATTTCTATTGTACAAAACAAAACTGGGCATTGTTTTCTTCAAACTTAAATAACTGTTGTTCAGATAGTAGTGTTCTGCAGCAGCATGGCTACTATTATTTCACCTGATGAATGGTGTGTGTGTGTGTGTGTGTGTGTGTGTGTGTGTGTGTGTGTGTGTGTGTGTGTGTGTGTGTGTGTGTGCGTGCACACACGCACGCACACTCCAGGAGACACATTCTATTGCAGGAACTTCATTTTCATGGTCATTGCAAGTAGAATTAAGCTCTTGTCCAAGAGCCGTAAGTATTGAGTGAGAATGCCTAAATAGGGGGGGCCAAGAGACCCATGGTCCTTTACCACTCCGCACCCCTGCATTTTTTAAATGTTTTTGTAGCTCTCCATTAAGCAAAAGCAAAATTATTTTTTTCTGTATTAATGCCATAATTATTAACGAAATTACTCAGACTTTGGAAAAATAGTGGATTCATTTATACTTTAAAAAAAAGGAAAAAACATCTTAATTGGATTTCATTGATTCTTAAAAATTATGTTCAACCAAAAAAATCTAGCTAAATAAATGTAAACTGAACTAAACTTGCCACAGCCTGGTGGAGAGTGAATTTTGACATTCATAGATGGGTAGATAAAAAGGAAAGGGGTTGAGATGAAAGATTACAGCCAAACAGACTTGGGCATAATAATGGGTTTATCTCAACTATCTCTTTTTAATAATCAGTGGAAGCTACAATTGTAATTGAATTAATAAGTGGTTAAGAAATGGAAGGATCAAAATTTGATTTACTATGAACTATGCACTATAGTCTCTAGTTCAATATTAGGCCTTTGGCTCATCTAAGATTTAGCTGTTGTTATTACACTTTGTGGCTTGATAGCCAAACCATTAGCACGCTGTCATGCTGGTGTGTTGCAAAATATCTTCAGTGTGAAGCTGGACTGACACTTGCTAGATGTTTTGGGTTTGAAGCTGCCAACACTGCAACAATGATCTCAGTGGCAAGTCTGAGCACTGGAACCGATGCTTCTTTTAGTGTGCGAGTTATCGCCCCTTTGCTCATCTTTCATCACATTTTAATGTACCGCAACATGAAATTTCTGCATAGGTGGTCATACTATAAGTGCTTCAGGTGTCAAAGAAATTACTAGCAAAGCAGAAGGGAAATGTGTGATGTGTCTCACCTATTAAGGTCACAGAGCTAGGATCAATTTGCATGACAGATGGGGGTTATTGCATTTAGTGCTGTGATGGTGGTTGTAATTTACCCTAGTGGAAATGACCTGAGAGTATTTTATATGCAGTCCTTGAATGTCTAATGTGTGTGAGATTGCAGTGGAGGTGAAATGGTAGAGAAACAGAGATAAGAAGTGGGCTGAGGGCCACAGAGGACAGTGTTAACGTAGTAGCTGGAAGAGGCGCCCTTAATCTTATCCTCTCTGATTGTTAATGGGACTGAGATGTGCTTCAATTTTAGAGACTTACTGTCACTGTGGTTCTGTTGTATTCAGCAGGGTGTTTTCCATTGTCCCATTGTATTCAGTGCAAACGGTGTAATCATGGGACCTCATCTGTGGACCCACTACAAAGGAGACTGTGTCTGATCTAGCACCAATGTGTTTACAATGTGTGTGTTGTCTGTTTAATTGCGGTGCTTGGTTTAGAAGTCAAAGTGTCATCTGTGTCACTGTGAATCAGCAGCCATGTGAAACATTTCAGTTTCCTGCTGAGTGCAGCCCTCAATATGTATAGTGGCTGTTACAGATTGCATTTTTGTTAAATTTTATCTGTGAAAAGCACAGAACACTGAAAACATTTCCTTCTCCTTCCACAAAAAACTCTTCATAAAGGAACTTGATTAACAAATCATGAGTACTATTATTGCCCATCAAAATGTTACGTTTTCACTTTTTTCCCAAAATCTTTACGTGTGGTTTCACAGTTTATACGGATCAGTATATCCTGTACATTTTCCTGTTTGCTGTATAAGAGTGATATAAATAATTAAATACACTCGAAATTCCCCAGGTGGCAATTAAGCATAAACCAGAAACAGTCTAAACCATTACCCTGTGTTTTCTCATCTCAGTATGAGTAGCTTTTGCTGCAAATGCTAAATAAGTGTTAAACATCATTTCCCACATTATGAAGCCATTTAGCTTGTACAGAAAACACCACCTCTCTTCAGTTAAAAAACACAGTTGACTTTTATGCAGACTTTGATAAAAGTTAAATAAACAGTTGATGGATATGCTGTCAGATCCATTTTTGGAGCAGCTCTTCCACCTTTTGTCAGTTGCAAGAATAATTTTTTTTTTCAGTTCTCTCTTGCCTTATTTTGGTTCTTTGGATTTTAACTCTGTTGAAGCTTTTGTTTTAAACATTATGTTTTATATCTTTCAGAGTGCAGCAATGGAGGAGACAGTCATTTGGGAACAGCACACAGTAACACTACACAGGGTGGGTTATCTGTTATCCTTCCATTGTTATCTATAATTGTCTGTGTGGAAATTAGTCCTTATTCCAAAAGCTTTCTGCCCTGTCTGTTTTACTTTATTTTCCTCTGTCCTCCATCCCTGCCTTTTTCTTTCCACATATTTTCAGTTTCACAGCTTATAGGAAGTTCACTCACTGTGCCTGTAATTGCAGGTAGAACAGACAAAACAGCAGAGCTATCACAAAGCTTTTCTTCTACTCGATCCCATGTTTTTTGGCTGTGGAATCTAATGTGCACAAATCCAGCATCAGCATTTGTGCACGTTATTTGCACACAAACTACACACCATTCATGCACTACATAGCAGTGCATGAATGCTTTATAGTTTTTTTAATATTGTGTATTTGGTTTACAAACAGTTACTCAGTACAGTTGTACAAGAAGGTGATAATTGTTTTCCATCTGTCTGTGGCCATAGCTTTATGTTGTATATATCTGTATCTCACTCCACAAACACACCCTAATCTGTATTTCTTTATGTGCAGGCACCAGGGTTTGGCTTTGGGATAGCCATTTCAGGCGGTCGGGATAACCCTCATTTTCAGAGTGGTGAGACCTCCATTGTCATCTCAGATGTGCTGAAAGGAGGCCCTGCAGAAGGCCTGCTGCAGTAAGATTATTGTTGTTATTGGGAGCCCAGCCATACGGCTCGTTTTTAGTAATAAATTACTCTTCCTGCTCCAGAAAGACTCCACTGTGATTATTCTGGGTGTCTCTTTTTCTAGGGAAAATGACAGAGTCGTTATGGTCAATGCTGTCTCCATGGACAATGTGGAACATGCATACGCTGTTCAGCAGCTTCGTAAAAGTGGGAAAATTGCCAAAATTGTGAGTGTTAATATCCCGTTCTGAATTATGAAAAAGATTAACAGAACTAGGAGAAATGTAAATGATCAGGGGAACAACTGGTTCATCTTGGTTGTCAAGCTGATATCATATCTTGTTTCTATGGTCAGACAATCAGACGTAAGAGGAAGGTGCATGTTCCCATGGGCCGCCTGGGGGAGAGGGAAACTATGTCAGAGCATGATGAGGAGGAGGACAGCTACGATGAAGAAATATATGAAACACGGAGCGGACGCAGTGGTGCTTACAGCGGTGTGGGTGGGGCTATGGGCAGGCGCAGTGGCCGGAGCGGCGGGCGAAGGGACAGGGAACGTGAACGCAGCGGCTCACGGGAGAGGAGTCTCTCCCCACGCTCAGACCGCCGCTCCCACAACCTGCCCCCACGCCCCGCCAAGGTCACACTTGTCAAATCCCGCAAAAATGAAGGTGAGGCTCACAAAGTCGGAGATAAAAAGGGAAATCAAAACAGTGGTAACTAAAGCAGGGAATCTCCTGTCATTTGATTTAGTTGACTATAAATAGACACCCTTACTCTCTTTTACAAGAGAATAAAATCTCCAAATCAGCATTGGTAAACTGCCAGAACAAACAAAACTTGCCAGCCACAGCAAAATCCAAGTAAACTCAAGTAAATCTAAGTAAAAGAGCAATTAATCTTCTTTAATCAGTACTGTTAATCCCAGTGGGAGAAGCAGATGTCAGCAAAATTGCGGTCAGTATGGTGTTGTCACGTGAACTCTTGTGCTAACATCGTCTTTGTTGCTGTCGTTCACTTTGTAAGCAGAATATGGCCTGCGCCTGGCCAGCCACATCTTTGTCAAGGACATTTCCCCTGAGAGCCTGGCAGCCAGAGATGGCAACATCCAGGAGGGGGATGTCGTTTTGAAGGTGAGAGGAGCAGGCAGAGGATCATGATAAATCTAAAAAATGACAACTGAATATGTTAGATTTTCTGTGTTCATTGAGATTGAATTATGTGCACCTTGTGTGACATCTATTCATGGTACCACTTTGCTATGCATTGTTGATGTAGCTCATATTTTTATTAATGTGTTGGAGAACATACAGTGTAGCTCTCAAACAAAATTTCAGTACTTTACCGTAACATTTAGAGTCAACATGGATGTTGGTGCTTGCTTTGAATTCATTCACACATTGGTTGTGAGGAAGAATGGTGATATGCATTTAATGCAGCCCATAATAAGCTGTGGCTGCATGTAATTTAATTTTTTAGGCTCCCTCTCATAGCTTTCCAAACTCATTTTCTCTGACAAACATGAGTGTGTTTGTGATTAAGTTCCATTTGATCTCATGCCATTAAGATTATGCATCTGTATCCCTAAACATGTCAGCATTTTATTGGATTGAAATGTGAAACAATCACCATTTTATATTATTTCTCATTTAATTCAAATTTTGTGGCTGTGTGGGAATGTTTATTTCATGTCATGATTGATAGCTTCTTTTGCTGATTCTTTCAGATTAATGGCACAGTGACAGAGAACCTCTCTTTGATTGATGCCAAGAAGCTGATAGAAAGGTCAAAGGGCAAGCTAAAAATGGTTGTTCAGAGAGATGAGAGAGCAACCCTGCTGAACATCCCTGACCTCGATGACAGCATTCCCTCAGCCAATGCTTCTGACAGAGATGGTGAGAGTTGTGTGAATTCAGCTGAAATGGGCGCATATTAAAAATCAGTCTTCTCAGTGTGTATCTCAGGCTGCAGCTGTTGAACAGTGGCTTCTTGTTTCATCAGACATTTCAGATATCCATTCTCTGGCATCTGACCATTCCAATCGATCACATGACAGACATCGTAGCAGCCGCTCCCGCTCTCCAGACAGACGATCTGAACCCTCAGACCACTCCAGACATTCACCCCCACAAATCAGCAATGGCAGGTAGAGATTATCAACCCACAATTTTTTTATTTGGTAGGCACTTAACTGTCATGAAATTACTGAGATATTGGGATAATTGTTTGATAAAAATCTGTAATTTTCATATAAATACAGTCACCTTTTGTTCTGTTTGCTATTTTCTCTCTGCTTGGTTTAAGAGTCTGGTATAACACTAATTCGGACTTGAACAACAACAAAATCCACACTTTGCTCACTAGGATCACAAAGCCATACAAGAGTAGCTTTGTATGATTCAAGTCCAAAATAATCCTTGTATCTTTAATTGTCTGAATCAAGCTGTTTGTAGCACCTTTACCTCTAAGGCCTCTCTCTCTCTTTGGATTGGCTTCCCCTCAGAAACCAAAGGTTAGAGCTGCAGATGGGTTCAGACAATGTGAAGGATATCTGCTCTTACTGATATAAAAGAGAACAGATAGTAGATTAAGAAATACTGCCTGAAAGTGTGTTTAGAGCGGTTTTGAGGTGAGCTTTTGGCACATAGGGATTACTTACTTACATATTATATGCTGTTATAAAAATTACTGTATGTACATGACAGAAAAATAAGAGAATAGGAAATAAGTAATAGTATAATGGGTCCCCTGTAAATGTAATGCAATAAATAGATTAGTCAATTAATCTATTTTGATAATCACTTATTTTAACTTTTCCAAAATGCATTTCCTCATTATCCAGGAGGTGTTGGGAAATAGTGATCCTTGGTGGTTATTTTGTTGCTTGATTGTTTTGGGGGTGTTCTCTTACTTTTTTTGGGTGCCTTTATTCAGTTGTCCCAGTAGAGACAGATGGGAACTGCAGGAGAATGGCAGGACTTAATTTGAGAATATGAACCTAACCACTTCGGTAGTGGGTTGCCCGGTTCACTATCGTCTGATGCTTTTTAGTCTATAAGAGCCATTGATTAACTAAGACATAACTGTCAGACTCTCCGTAAAATTAAAATAATAAGTTAGATACCACTACATAGTGACATTTAAAGATCCCCTAAATAACTGATCATATATTTGCTTCCGTGTTTTAAAACAGGCTTGTTTTTCCTTCCTCCTTTCTTTTTTCTTGTGAAAGGCTTTCAGTTTTATGTTTGTGTTTAACAGCAACCATTACCCTATTCAACACTTCTTTGACTCTAACCTTGCTTGAAAGTACCTCATTAATTCCTTATTTAAACTCAATAGAGCACTACAGTTGTTTCCCTTTCAGTCTGCTCATTGACCTGAGAAAAAAGTCAGCTGTTAAGCTGCAAAAAAGTCAGTCTCGGTCAAAATTAGGGTTGAAAGTGAGGTCAGGACTCTGCCCGCTTAGTATAAAAGTTTACTGCTCCTAACTCTTGAACATGGTGCGATGTTTTAAAATTGTCACTTAATGGTATTTTCTGCCCTTTTTATTCCTGTTATACTTCAACAGCTGGAGAATACCGTAAGTTTGGCACCATTCCCCTGTCTGAATACACGCTAGTAGTTTATATAGTAAATCCTCTGTAGACTTGATGTAGTTCAGTAGAAGTATTAGCATTTTGACAAACTATTGTAAATTCACAATAGCAAAATGATTAATTTGTGTGTTGAAGATTATCCTTCTGTGTAACTGCAAATAATTCCTTGATGGATGTCGCTGTTCTTATCAAACATTAATTATTCAGTGACGTTTTTTCTTGAGATGACAAGAGTCATGTGAATGCGTCACTGCATATCTGTTGCTTAAATGTTTTGGTACTAAAAAACACATATTTGCCCACAAAGGACAATGTGATTCCACCATAGTAGTAAACAAAAGGCCTTCACCAGCTACCAGTTTTAACTCTCTCCCCTTTTATATCTGTGGTAGATTTTGTAAGATGTTTCTCTCTAAATATCTCCTGATATCAGGATGAGCATTTTTCTTGTCATTTATAAGATGCAACAAGCAAAAATGTGTCAGAAGTTCCTGTACTGTGACACAGGCAGACCACCGTAACACTTGTTTCAACTAACAGGAAGGACTTGTGACAGGATGCTATTTGATGCTATTTTTTTATTTGAACCTGATTAGTGACCTGTGACACGTTCTCCCAGCTCAGGAAGTTGGCAGTTAAATGCAGAATTTGCTGAAAAGAAGTTTGCTCCTCTGCAGCCAGTTCAAACAGGATCCTTTGTGGTTGCTTTGTCATGCAGCCTGTTAACGAAGCAGTACATTCTCAATAAAGTTAGCCATGTGACCAGGAGAGCCACATATCTGTACCACTGAGCAGCCTGCCTTTGTCCCTCCTGCTCCCATCACTTGTTAAGAAACATCAGAAATGTATGCGTTTGTCAAAACACAGGGAAATTTGGACATTGTTTACAATTTCCTGACTCATTAGTGGTTGGGATTGCTGTGTATAGGTTTATACAGCCTTAATGTTTTTAAATGGTAGTCAAAGTAAGCTAATCTATAGCCAGAGTCACTGAGTGAAATTCACCTGGAGGACAAAACCCACTCTGACACCTTAGATAAGCTGCTCTAAAAATAGAGCACAAAAGACTGGAAAGACAAAGTGATGACCTTCAAGACTAAGATGCAGCCGTAGACTCAGGCTATTCTCAGCAAGTGCGTGTCTGTTTAGGGGAAAATTTTATATGTTGCCTTCGAGCACTACAGCTGCAGAATATATTATTTATGATATCATGTCTTCATTTTTTAAAGTTAAGTTATACAAAAACATCTATTTGTGTATGCAGTCACAGAAGTCGTGATGACGAACGAACCTCAAAGCCAGCTTCAACACCAGCGAAGCTAGCAGAGGAGGTTCCTCTGCCCAAACCGAAGGAGTCAGGAGTCAGAGACGAGAAACAGCTCCCACCCCTCCCAGGTCAGATATAAATCAGTCAGCCAGTAAATCAATGTTGCTGTGTATGTGTAAAATAAATGATTTATAAATCAGTCCGAATTTTTATCTGTCTTATATCCATACTTGGAAACAAAAGAAATGGTATGTGACGTCCCTGTCTGTTATTTGCAGTAGAAAATTAAATAACTTTATGAATTCTTGCTCAAGCCAGCTATTTTTGCCCTTTTAAAAGCGCAACTACCCAAAAACTTAGATCCAGACGCCTGCTGAGCCTGGCGGAGTCTGCCTGGAGCCAAGTGAAAATAAACCATATGAGTTGATCGAGTCTGACGTTTCTCCCCAGCCTGCAGCACTCTGCTGCCTCTCTGTTTGACCTCCTGCTCAGGACACTGTATGCTTTGAGTGTGCGTGTGTACACACAAGAATCTTCGTGATAATATTTTGCTTGTCTGTGTGTGAAAGTTTTTTGCCTCATTAGTGGACATGTGGTGAATTGTACATGTATAACTTCAGTTTTTAAGTTGTCACTGCATTTGGGATATTCCTTGGTTTTTAACCACGTACAGTCATCTTGATCATCTTTTATTTCTGTGTCTCTTTATTTAGACCCTAAGCCAGTGTATGCCCAGCCTGGACAGCCAGATGTAGACCTGCCTGTCAGTCCTTCTGATGCACCTGTGCCAAGTGCTGCCCATGATGATAGCATCCTACGGTAATGTTTATGGGAATATACTCCAGCATTACAAACAACTGAGGAAAAAGTACTCGGTATACTGAAGGAGCTGTTTTTTAATGTTTCTTGTGCATCAGTTATCTATACAAAGCTCAGTGTTTACAATTAATTGTTTTTTAGAAATGTTAAACAGGTGTAGACTGCTCTAAATACTAAATGGTCATCTCAGAAGCACAGCTCTAACTAAAAGCACAATAGTCTCACCCACATCTTGTTTAAATATTTTGTTTGCAAAGTGCAGCCAATCAGGAGAAACGTCAAAAGGGAGGGTGGCCTTAAAAGGAGAGCGGCCTTAAAGGGAGAGCAGCTAAAACAGCTTGTGGATTATTTTGAGCTGTGAAGCATGCTAAGCTACTCTAGCAGAATCCAATGATAAAAATTTGAAGCTGAAAATGAGGGTAATAGGTCCTTTTAAATGACTTCCTATCAAAGTGAATAAACAGCATTGAAAATGATGCACAACTATCAGTATTTGTGCCTGAGACTGTGGTTATTTCTGTCATTAACAAAAATATTAAAAATCTCTTGAGATCTTCTCTAGAGAAATTAGGCTGGCATTTAGCTTTTAAAAAAAATAGTAGTTAATATTTGTAAAATGATACAGAATGATGTCAAAGGATGTAAACTTGTCAATTGCCTTTATCCTCAGGCCGAGCATGAAGTTGGTGAAGTTCAAAAAGGGGGAGAGTGTGGGTCTGCGGCTAGCTGGGGGAAATGACGTGGGCATCTTTGTAGCTGGAGTGCTGGAAGATAGCCCAGCTGCTAAGGAGGGCCTGGAGGAGGGTGACCAAATTCTCAGGGTGAGATAATTTATTTTTAACACAAGTTGGTGTAACATGGGACAAATTGCAAAATATTAGATGCCAAAAATGTAGACTTGTATAAGGACTATTTAGGCATTGGGAGAAGAAAAGAACTATTTGAAAAGTCATCTATTCTTTTTTATGCAGTGGGTACATTGTAGGTCTGTAAACAGCAGTGCTTTATAGGGAATGTGTCTGAAGTATTCCCTTATTTATTCATGTGTTATACACTGACTGCTCCAAAATTCCTCTATCTTGAAGCTGGTCTCTTAGCAATGGCCCTGAGGAGCATGCACAAAAACACTCTTTCCTCTCACTGTGTTTGTTCCATTCCCTCACAGTCGTATATCTCGTCGTTTGTTCCTCCTCCTCTTTGCTCCAAGTATATTGAAGAATGGCTTGACTTCTTGCAGTGCAATAAAACCTGGTGTTACCCAGGCAGTGCAGAGGGCAGGAAAAGCTATGTGAACCTTTATCTAAATGGAGATTTACATATACTGTCATGCACTCCATTAACAATCAAAGCTACTTCTTAAACTTGAAATTCCAAGACAGCAGTGAAATTTTGCATGAAAACTGTTAAATGGAAACATGTTTTCTCAAATTCCAGGTAAATAATGTCGATTTTGCAAACATAATCCGAGAGGAAGCGGTGCTATTCCTCTTGGACCTTCCTAAGGGTGAAGAGGTCACCATTCTGGCCCAGAAGAAGAAAGACGGTAAGTGAAGTCAACAGGAACATGAGATGAGATTAATATGTATTGGTCTAATTCGTTAAGTGTTATTGACTTACTGCTCTGTACTGCTCTGTACTGCTCAGTGTATCGTCGGATTGTTGAATCGGATGTTGGAGACTCTTTCTATATCCGAACACACTTTGAGTATGAGAAGGAGTCTCCGTATGGTCTAAGCTTTAACAAGGGCGAGGTGTTCCGCGTGGTGGATACCCTCTATAATGGCAAGTTAGGCTCCTGGCTGGCTATTCGCATCGGCAAAAACCATCAGGAAGTAGAACGGGGCATCATCCCCAACAAAAACAGGTGATGGTGTCCTGAAAGTTTAATTTTTTAAAATTTTTACTTAATTTTTTTTTTTTCGATACTGACAGTGTTGCGATCAGCCATGCCAGGTTTATGACTGCCTTTTGCCATTTGTCTACAGAGCAGAGCAGCTCTCCAGTGTGCAATACACGCTGCCCAAAACAGCAGGAGGTGACAGGGCCGACTTCTGGAGGTTCCGTGGTCTTCGCAGTTCAAAGAGGAACCTGAGGAAGAGCCGAGAGGACCTTTCTTCTCAGCCAGTCCAAACAAAATTCCCAGCTTATGAAAGAGTTGTGCTGAGAGAGGGTGAGGAATCTGACCATGTCTGCTAGCCTGCACGTGTCACTTTAAAGGAAACAGTGTAATTGTATAAGTCTGTTAATGTTATATTGTCTTCTCATGCAGCTGGGTTCCTTAGACCGGTTGTAATATTTGGACCTATTGCTGATGTTGCTCGAGAAAAACTCTCCAGAGAAGAGCCAGATCTTTTTGAGCTTGCAAGTATGTCTGTAAACTGCACAAAGCACATTTAATACTTAAGCAAAAGTCCTAAAATTATCCTGTCTTGTTTTCCAGAGAGTGAACCAAGAGATGCAGGAACAGACCAGCGTAGTTCAGGAATCATTCGTCTTCACACAATTAAGCAGATCATTGACAGAGTGAGCATGCCTCCCTTTACCTTATATTTTTTTTTATATACTTTTAGAATATTTAATTATTTGTGTATGTTAAAATTTTCTCTTTCTTTTTTTTAATGAAGGACAAACATGCTGTGCTGGACATCACCCCAAATGCTGTGGACAGGCTGAACTATGCTCAGTGGTACCCGATTGTAGTCTTCCTAAATCCCGATAACAAACAGGGTGTGAAGAACATGAGGACGAGGCTGTGTCCAGAGTCCAGGAAGAGTGCCAGAAAGCTCTATGAGCGAGCCATTAAACTGAGGAAGAATAATCACCACCTGTTCACCAGTAAGTGGCAGAGAGTTTAAAGATACCAGTAAATGCAAAATTTAATTTTTTTTTTTTTGTTCTTGTTTTGTTCTTTATGAAGTGATTGTAATTCAAACTGTTCTCTTAGCTACCATCAACTTGAACAATATGAATGATGGTTGGTACGGAGCTCTGAAGGAAACAATTCAGCAACAGCAGAACCAGTTGGTGTGGGTGTCAGAGGGCAAGGTGAGTCTGTTCTACTGCACTGAACAGCATTATTGGAGTCCCATTAGTGTGGCTAAATGAGCCATGAGGTGACAGTTTCTCTGCTTTGGTTAGGCGGATGGCACTACAGAGGATGACTTGGATATCCATGATGACCGCCTGTCCTACCTATCAGCACCAGGTAGTGAATACTCCATGTATAGCACAGACAGCCGCCACACTTCTGACTATGAGGACACAGACACAGAAGGTGGAGCATACACAGACCAAGAATTAGATGAGACTTTGAATGATGAGGTGGGTCTGCCCACGGAGCCTGCCATCACCCGCTCTTCAGAGCCTGTGCGGGAAGACCCCCCTGTAATTCAGGACACCCCTGGTTATCCTGGATACCAGCACCCTGTGCAGCCTGACCCAGCCAGTCGCATAGACCCTGCTGGGTTCAAGATGGCCGCTCCACAGCAGGTAAAGTTTATATCTGGCATGGCAGACAGGCCTTGCCAGTCAAACTTGGATGCATGGTTAAAAGTATATGACTGGAAAGAAGAGGAATTACTCCTTCGTATTTGGTGATGTGTTCTGACCTTTGTTTAAAATAAAATTTCCTTTGCTAAGTCATAAACATGTTTATAAGCTACTGCTACATTATCTAGTCTAACCACATTTTTGCAAGTGCATTCTCTGGCTGGTGTAAAGCTGATTCATTGTAAGGAAGAAGATCATGGTGTTGGGGTAAGCTTTACTTTGTGTGCCCTTGGCAGGCTGTGTTATAAATGTCTCTTAACAATACTTCACAGCAAGGTGAGGCTGCTCTGCCCATGCCCTCGTTGCCTCCGCCGGTGGTAGCAACCCCTGCTGCTGAGCAGCCTGTACAGCTAGAGGGTGTGCACCTAGAGGAGCCGCCTGCTGCAGCCGCAGCTCCTCAGGCTGACTCACTTAGCAGCCCCAGCCCTGCCCCTGAGCTTATTCAGCCCCCACCACCACCACCACATGAACCCCACCCGTCTGGACCACCTGGTCCAGAACCAAAGGTACCCGCTGTTTCACCAGCCACTCGGACCGGGCCTGGGTCCCAGCCTGCTCTTTTAACTGCCTGTCTTCTCACACATGCTTTCCACTCGCTCTCTGCATGATCTGCCCACACTGTGTGACTCACTGAGCCCACTGTGTGCCTCTGGCTCCCAGAGAAAATGTGTGACAGACTAGTCCACATGCACCACAGTGGGCTGGGAGACCAGAAGGACTGGTACAACTGAGTCTTTGACCAGGGTGAAGACATCCACAACCAGCCCTAACTGTTGCCTCTTACTTCCTTTGCATGGCTCCTAATGTTTTTGGGTTCCTTTCAGCTTTAACTCTTCTGTAGATGAGCAATAGTATCACTTATAGTGGCATCGTAGTTGGTAGATGTGTTGTCTGTTGTAGTGCCAGTAGTTTGACATTGCATTATATGCAAACTGAATGTTTTTTTGCATGATGAAAGCTAACCTGCAGACAGTACTCTTGGTAATACATTCCTTCCAATGAGCAATTCTCCCTATGGAAAAAAACTTGCATCAGCACACTGCATTATGTCTTTCTTGAGTAGTTTTGCCTTCTGTATATGCCAACAAATCAACCTTCTTCCATAGGAAGTACTGTAACTAGATTTGCTGTCTACAGGCTACACATCATATGTTTGAAATGAGGCCTTTCAGAAATGTGCAAATTAGTGGTTAGTATGCAATTTATGAAACATTTTAACATGTAAAAGCCACTTGTGTTTATATGGAGTACCACCATTCTTGAAAGGCATCTTGTCAAACAGGCATTCAGAACTGTTTTTAATAATGAGCAAAGGTTTGCCTGAGTAATTGCACTTTGAATTGATGTTGGTTTAATTAATCAGTTGAGGGATTTTCTTATAATTTGGTTAATGTTATAAATGGTAAGCTCCTCAGGGTTTCAGTTTATTTCCTGCTAATGAATTTAATCTTAATCTGGTGTTGGGGAAAATACTGGCTGCTTTCTGTCCTTCAACACTGTGGTTTGCTTAAAGGTTACAATAATATGATGGATACATCAGTTTAGTTATGTTTCTTCACAGATGTACAAGAAAGATCTGTACAATATGGAGGACCCTGTGCGAATCAACCATGGCCTAAAGCCGTCTATGAGCTACAGTCACCAGCCACCGTACCAGGACAAACAGCCATACCGTGAATACGACCACCCGCCTTACGGATATGATGGAGGCGGCTACACAGAACCAAAGCCTCACAACACTGATGCTCACCTGCACTACGACAACCGTGTGCCTCATTACAACGAACAGTGGCCCCCCTATGACCAGCAGACCTCGTCCTCCCAGCCCACAGGGTACCAGCCGGGCCACCAGCAACCCATGGGCTATAACCCCCGGTCTCCCTATGAGGATGGGCCAGGAAGGGACTACAGCCCCCCGCAGCCACGCTACGATGAGGCACCACCAGTGGGTTATGATGGCAGACCACGCCACAGTAAACCTGGACCGATTCGTTATGATGAACCCCCTCCACCACCTCCAGCAAGCTATGATGCACGTTCCCCCTATGAGGCAGAGTCCCACAGCTTCCCAATCAACTCCCCACGATCACCAGAGCCTTCAAAGCAGTATTACGGTGACTCTGGTCTGAGGCCTACCTACATGCCAGGGCCTCCAAACCGGGGTTATAAGCCGGGGATGCATGAGCCAATGATAAACTCTGAGCCTACTGTTCCTCCTCCTAAACCAGAGACCCTGCCCTCCCCAGGTGAGCCAGCACTCACTCCAGGGTCCAAGCCCCTTCCTCCCCCACCCCGGGATGACTTGGATGAAGACCCAGCCATGAAACCACAGTCAGTGCTCAACAGAGTCAAGATGTTTGAGAATAAACGGTCTGTTTCTATGGACAGGGCTAAGGAGGGAGGAGATTCATCAGTGCTCCGGGTAAGTCTCTCCCAGCTGTGTCAAACATACTCTCTCAAAGAGAGAGACACAGAAACATTAAAGTGTCATAAACTCTGAATTAACTTCATTTCAATTCAAATAGTTCTGCTTGTATTGCTAACAATAAAGTGGTTAGAATACTAGTTTTAAGTAGGATGGTTTTAATCTCGACTAGAAACTGAACTGAAACTAACTAGGAGCATCGTCAAAGCATGTACAAAAAGAGTCTCCTAATCTAACATCAGAATCAGAATCTTTTATTAATCCCAGGGGAAATTACTTACATGACAGATCATTTGTTAGATATAAATACATATAATTGAAAGATGGGAAAATAAAGAAGTGTATACCTATTTTGTAAAAAATGCAATACATGATAACATGATATGATAGCACATGGGGCAAAAGTAGAAGATGCACATCTTGAAACTGCAAGCTTGTTTTTGTGAAATTTTGTGCTTTTGTTTTTTTAATCAAACACTGCAAGAATCACTAAAATGGAGACCTGTGTTTGTTTTGTCAGCCTGCAGATGTCCCTAAACCTGTGAGTGCACCTGGTCCTGTTCTCAAAGCCAATTCCCTCAGCAACCTGGAGCAGGAGAAGTCCACCTATAGGTATGTAGTCTTCATTTCAAAACCCCAGGCTACAGAGTATGTGAGTAAAGGACAACTCCTGAGTTCCTTGCAAAGGTACCTTTAAATTCCTTTATTGTTGTTTGAGCTCCACCTAGTGGAGTGAATTGCAGCGAACCCTGCTGTGAGGCAAACATCAGTCTTAGCCTATCTGAGCTCCACAACATTAGATTTCCATATTGATTTTAAACATATTTGATAAATTCATGTCAGACTTGACTTTAAACTGTTGCACTGTTTCTGACATGTGTTTAATTAAACTTTGTCCAGCAGCATTTGGGTCAGTCATACTGGTGTTTTACGCATTCTCTTTGACTTTCTCTGCAGGGCTCCTGAACCACAGAAGCCCCATACTAAACCCCTGGATGATGTAGTGCGTTCTAACCACTACGACCAAGATGAGGATGAGGAATACTACAGAAAGCAGTTATCCTACTTTGATCGTCGTAGCTTCGACAGCAAGGCCATGGGTCAGCCCACTCCTGGCATCAATCGCTTCCATGATCTGCCGAAACCTTCTCAGCTGTCCTACCCATACAACAGGTATAACAGCTCAGCCCCTGCCAACAGTGTTGGCCGTTGTACAACATTTCTGAATCGTTAAATCACCACAGATAATGAATCATCTTTGGCTGTGTAAGCTGTATTGTTTGTGTCTTCTTACTCCAGAGTTGAGTCAGTGGAGAAGGTGAGTCCAGTGGAGAAAAGATATGAACCTCTGCCCCAGATCAGTCCGTCCTCGCAGTATGGGCCCCCAGCCTCTGCCATTCCACCCAACACACTGCCCAAACTCAGCCCTGGTGATGGTAAGCTTTCTGTCTGCTGGCCTCTCAAACTTCAGTGTGTATGCATTTAGTGCACATGAATATGCCAGGAACACAGAAATGTATCTTTGTCTCACACACACACACACACACACACACACATACATATATACATATATATATATATAT
>VUQH01032446.1:0-18554 GCA_015106775.1 Etroplus canarensis | reverse complement strand
AAATCCACCCCATTTAAAAAAAAAAAAAAAAAAAAGTCCTGTCAATGGCCCAGGTAGATGTTAACATCTGAGCTCTGATGTTTTACAGGGGCTGATCAAGTAGAAGTCTCCATTTAACTGCAGTCCAGCTTATTTTGCGGCGTATAAATTCATGTGCGGACTGAGTTGAAGTTCATCAAACATCAGCTAGTTACATAAACTCATTGAGAGCAACAGGAATGCATGAAACACCCCTCATTAATTTATGCGTTATCATTTGAAATCACCAGCTTCACATTCTTATTAAATCAGCAGAAGTCTTGTTTCGAGCAAGTGAAGTTTTTGTTTTCTGTATTTTAAACAAAACAGGAGGCTCTACATTAGCTGACATTATGTTTCTACTTCCTGCAGGTGATCCCAAAACCTGGCAGAACAAATCTCTCCCTGGAGACCCAAACTACCTGGTGGGTGCAAACTGTGTGTCTGTGCTCATTGACCACTTCTGAAGAGCGCAACAGCTGGCCTGTTACTGAATGTGATTTATGGGGGACCTCATTGTCCCCCTGCTGTGCACCCTCCACTGTGGTGGGGTGCATGAAGCTTGATGAAGTATGAACTTGATACTCTCACATTGTTTACTGTGCCCAAAATTTTAAAAGAAAAAACAACACCACACACTAGGAGAGTCGGAGGAGTCCAGCATCCCCGAAGCTGTACTCTTGTTCTTTTCTTTTTTCTTTTTCTTTTTTTCGGTGCTTACAAGGCTTGCAAAAAATAAAGATGAAAACAAGTTATTTAAACAAAGGAACTGAAGTTGGAATGCATGACCAGTGCCACAGACTGAATAATCTCATTTTGACATTTTTAGCTAATTTTGTAAAAGTTCAGAGCAGTGCAAGAAAAAAAGGAGAATTTTGGAAACTTGTTTAATATTGCAGTGGGATTTTTGCATACTGTAAAAACAAAACAACAACTCACAAACAGCAAAGTTTGTATATGCAAAACTTTTGTTTGTGAGTTCTGTGGTCATGCGTTTCACTCATGAAGGATCTCTGAGGACTTGAGAAATGCTCAGACTGACTCATGAAGGACGACGTAGGCATCATAAAAATAAAAAAAAGTAATGAAGAATGAAGGTTAAGTATTAGTATCAGACACCCGTTTGTTCCTACGGGGCTCTCTCTGTTTAAAACATGTTTTGTAGAAATGTTTTACCGTAGATAAATATACTGACTTGATTTTACAAACTCCTGCTGTCTAGAGATCTATGCATGTGCTATGACTCAGGTCCAGAAGCCTGCTACTACTAAGTTCAACACATGAAAATCCCATCGTACACTGCAAGCAGTGATGCCTTATCTGCATATTAACTTTTCAGTGAAACTTTAAAACATCTGTTCCTTCAGTTGTAGCGATCAATATGGAAGAAGAAGAAGAAATTGTCTCTGCATTTTCTCATAAATGGTGAACTTGGATTTAGCACACAAGAATAATTGAGGCTGATGAAAAGGTATGCTTTCTTTTACTGCTATGCATATGAAGTCTGAGGAAATACAAAAAGCTAGAAGATGTTTAAATTGTGGCTGTACATATTGCTAGCATATGGCCTTGGTTCTCTGTAAATGAACTTTTGTACATCTTTGTTATTTTGTATAAAAGAGAAAACATTTGTTAAAAAGAGAAAGCGGTTACATTGGTTATGTTTGTATTCTGGTTATACCCCTGAGCCTTGGAACTGACATAAGCAGTAATAAGTCCGACTTTTCTACCAACATATACACACACTACTTAAGGCATTTTTAACTGTCAGAAAACTTTTTATTCTTATTTACAAAATAGAGAAGTGCTTGGTTTAAATGATTTTAAAAGATGTACTTGAGGGGGGCTGCTGTGAAGAGTGGTCCCTTCCTTTATTTGTGATACTGGATGCTGTATTGTGTGCCCTGAAATGTATTTTTGTACTAATAGACAATTTATTATGGCACATCAGTACTATTTTTCTTTTGATATGATGACACGGCTTCAACCCAACACTAGTTTATTTTCCCGTGTGGCTGACATTCTTTTTATTTATTTTGATTTTACTTTCATTTTTTTTTCCTTTGCAACACATTTCTAAGTATACCACCGTATTACTAAATAAATTCATTTATAAAGTAAATCCTCCTTGGATTCCAGTGTTGTGGTGTTTATGCAGGTTTCCCAGATGTTTTAGATATCGACACACCCAAATGAGTTTTCTGCCAAATGGATCAGCAATTCCTGTGAGGGTTCAAAAGTTGGCGGTCATTTTGAAAGAATGCATTGCTTTAAATTTTCTACGATTTACGGTTGCTTAGTGAAATAGTCCATCTGCAAATTTAGAGAGCAGTTGGGTGGATTATTCTGCAGACAAAGTAAAAACTCATTTTCCGTTTTTACTTTGTGCTACTGATTTTTTTAGAATAGATTTTTTTTTTTTTAAATCATTGCATTTTTACATATCAGTATATGCTCAAAAAGAAGCTACTGTGACAAAATGAAAATGTGTTCTTAGAAACTTTTGTGCATTTGTTAAATAATGATTTCTAGGCAAACCTTTAGCAGCCATTAACACTGAGCCTTGTTGGCCAGGTCTCTGCAATCTTTCAACTCCTAGATTTGAAAAACTTCACTAGATGGACAAAAGTATGTGGCCACACATTACACCTATGAGAGCTTTTATGAAATACCATCCTAAATCCATAGGCATTAATATGGAGCTGGTCCCTACTTTGTAGCTATAGCGCTTCCAGTCTTCTGGGACTGCATGGCCAAGTGCTTGAATTCATACACCTGTGGCAGTGGAACTAAATGAAATACTTGAATTCAGTGATTAAGAGGTGTTGCCCAATACTTTTGTCCTTAAAGTCAGAGAGATGCACTATATCAGGTAGGACAGGAATCATCTGTTAACTACCATCTTCCCTAGTCTCAGGTTGTTGCACTATTCACATGGCTTTCTTCAAGGACCTTTTTTTTCTGCCAAATAGGACAGTATAAGACTTGTCAGAACAGAAAATCTTTGCGCTCAGTTCTTTGAATGCTGTTTGGCAAAATCTAAGGAGCCTGTCATATTCCTTATACTCTGAAGGGCTGACTAATGGAGCTGCTGAAATGACAGGTTCTGTCTTAGCAGCTCCATCATTCAGGATGGAGTGGCAGTATTTCTGAAGCTCTCTTTTGTACTGTGGGGTTCTTGGTTTCATATAATCAGTCTGATTGCTTTTATTCTCAGTCCATTTGACAGTTATTGAGGCCACTTAATTGTTTAAGTGCTTTTGCTCACTTAAAACTTTAGAAATGGTTTTACACTACCATGATTAGCCTGTGTCATGCAGTTTTATCGAGGAGGTCTACTGAAAGTTTAACTTTCTGGTTTAGTTTTAGTCTTGTGTGAATTGTGGCATCATTATACACATGTAGACTCCAGTCAAGCTGTTGTCACATAAAACATTAAAAAAGTCAGGATCCAGCACAGCCTGAATACTTCTGCAAATGAAACCTTTTCAGTTTTATGGCTTATTAGGTATAGCGTAGTGGTTTACACGTTTGTCTTACAAGCAAAAAGACCCTGATTAGATTGCAAAAGGGGACACAAGCCCCTCTCATCATAGAGGGTTGTGTCAGGAACGCATTTGGTATAAAACCACTGCCAAATTACCAGTGCAGATTAATCTGCTTAATCTGGATTAATCCTTAGGGAGAATAAAGGGAAGCAGCCGAAGGTACATTTCAAGTGTTTGAGGACAAAAATTCATATCAACTTAAACTCAATTTACAACAAAGTACACAATATGTATGGCCCTGAATGCTGAATCTAAACTAAATGCAGTAAATGTAGTTTATTTACAGTGCCATGTATCCTAGTTTCAGCTATCCTGTGTTCCTTAAAGCAAACTTCCCGTTATCTGACTGCACTAGAGACCAGTTCCCCTTCTCTGTGACACATGAAGGTACTCTGCTGTAAGTACTTTCTGGTAAAGGTCTCGTTCATTTAGCTTTTTAAAAATACATCTACTCCTCCACTGAAAAGATCCATAAGCTACGACTACACTACCAGTCAAAAGTTTGGACACACTTGACCATACGGCCAAGCGTGTCCAAACTTTTGACTGTTAGTGTATGTAAATGTAACTACTACGCATAAGATGTCTAGTCCTTTCTCAGTGCACTGAAGGCTTCAAGTTTCTCCCCATCCCATAACCAAATATGCACGCATTTTAAAGAAGCGGTTCTCAAACTCTTTTCTGGTTTGCCCTGCTTCTGAAGCCAAAAAACAACCCACAATTTGTATCTGTAACATAAAAGGATACAGTTTGAATTTTAAAAAAAGGTCATCCTGATAGCATCATCAGACTCTCATTTATTTTTCCTACATAAATCCCATTCATTCAACTTTCACTCCACATTTTTCCTCTGGCCGTACACACCCCATTACAGTTGCTTTGTATAGAGGTGTACACCCCATATTTTTACAGCCCCTGTCTTAAACAGAGTTTTAAGGTAGGAAACCTAAAGGAGTGGGAGTTTAAGAAAAGTTCAGTGTCAGATGACATTAAAAATATTTTTACTTTCTTGGTTAGCAGATTTCCCCATTTTTGTCAGGTTTGTTATGCAACTGAGCTTGTGACAAAGTCTGACTGTACAGGTCAATCACCCCACAATTGGGGACGTTCCTTTTGCTGCAGATGAATAAAGTAACACGTGAGTACTTTAGGACAGTGTTACATATTAAAGCTGCCAATTCAGTATGTTCCATTAATAGACAAACAGAGAAAGAAGTGGCTGGTGTGATATCCGTACAAAAGTCTAGTTAAGGTCACAACAGGCATTAAGAGGCAAAGTAGGTTTTAAAAGATAAATATCCAAACTGTATATGTGACCTGAATGAGTTTTAAAATTCTTCAGTGAGATGCAGATATGTCCAACTACAGTAAAAATTTTAATGTTACAGTTTCTGTCCAACCATATGAGACTTAAAAGATTTTTCAAAAGAATTAATAGGAATACAGTGAATGGCACATACTGTGTCTGTGTCACATACTGTCAGCATAAAGAAATAAGTTTACCAAACTGCAGAGGTGAAGGTGGTTGTGTTAATGAGGAAAATCATCTCTTCAAACATGATGTGAATTTTCAAAGTCTGTCCCTGAGATTAGTGAGTGTTAAGGTCCGTGATTGAGCTGTTATTTCTTCGTAAACAAACTGGTTCAACAGTGACTATCTTCTGTGTTAAAGTTTGATTTCCTTCGAAGTGATCGCTCTGTAGATCTCCTCAGTCAGGGGAACGTAAGTCTTTTTCTCAGAATCCAGGAAGTATAAAAGATCTTTTATTTGAGCCGGGTTGAATCCCTCCTCCACCAACTTCACTTTCTTCATCTTGAAGGTTCCTGTCATCTCCAGGGAGGGCTACAAAAGAAAGTTTGGAAGATTTATGAAAAATTCTACATATGTGCAATGCCCTGCAGATAACATCATTAAACAGACCAGACATCAGCCAGATATCTAATAGATATTATCCTGCGTCCTTACAAAAATTTTGTATTCTTACCACATTTTTCCAGTCACTTACATGAAGCAGACTCATTTCCAAAGTCCAAATGTGAAAAAGTACTTATGAGTTTCACGCAGTGAGGAATAAGCACTCCCAACAACTAGAACTTTTTACCATATGGATGTACATTTTCATCACATCATCTTTTTATCCCATTTGAATGCTTTATGAAAAGCATTATTGTACGCATTCTGGAATTTTGGTCAAAACTTCATTTGTGAAGTCATAGTGAGCTTTACCTTTGACTTTTAAACCATCAAATCTTATCAGTTCTTCCTGATTAGATTATACAAGTACAGTAATATGAATGTTAATTTTCTTTTTCTGTGCAACCCAATTCTTTCCATATTTACATTTGTACCAAAAAAGGTAGATGGATGCTACATTGTAAAGTACAAACACATTAATCACCTATACAAAAATGTACTTGATATACAATATATTGAGCAACTGACATATATTACTACAAATGCATCCATCCAGCTGTCTGTCTGTGTGTCCGCTGGGGACAGCAGTCTAAGCAGAGACACCCAGGCCTTTCACCGTCCACCGCCTTCAGTTCTTCATTTCCAAGCCAGCCAAGAGAAATAATTTCTTCAGCATGTCCTGGGTCCACCCGGAAGCATGGCCATGTCCCTATAGTCAGATTTGTCAACCTGAAATCAGACCGCCAGGGCCTCCACCCCTGACTGCCGCCCAATCCACAAAGTACCAAACCCTTACCCTATGTACCGCTTTCAGACTGGGCCCGACCACCAGGGGCTCTCCCTTGAGCACTTACACTTAACCATTTCTAATATCAACAATGAACCTTTAGACTCAGTGTTTTACTGTTTTCTTTATTACAAAGACCCCTGTCTTTTATTGCATTATCTTGGATGATCTGCTCTTGTTTAGGAGTTTTGGTAAAAATTTCCTGTATAAAAAAAAACAAAAAAAACAAGCTGATCAATTGTATCAGCTAAGCAGTGTCAAAAGTTTTCCTCAGCCATGAAAAATGCTCACGAAGTCCTTGCCAACATCAAACAAGTGATGCACAGTACAGCAGTCATTAAATCATTGCACTGCCTTCCCTTTTCTTGAAAGGGTGGATTTTATATTCTTAACACTTGTCTATAAAAAACTTACTGGGACTTAATGTCATAATTTTTCATCTCCAACTGTTAGGAAGCATCTAAACCTCTCAGGTGATCTGACCCAAGCTTACTCTGTTCCCCTGATTAAAACCCAGATGAGCACACAGTAATTAGGGAGGCTCAGACTCAGAGCAGCACATTTTGATAGACTTGCAGCTTCTCCTATCTGAAGTTTGGTCCCGAAGACAGTTCAGCTGCTTTACTATTTATGTCAAGCTGTAAAGGTGAAGGAGGCATGCCCCAAAATGTTTCACTCTTTAAACACCTGACAATCATGACCACACATTACAGTTATACACATAACAAAAAAGGCTGCTTCAAGCTATAGCAGACGGAGGGAGCGGCCTTAGTGAACAAATGCGGTCTTGGCACATGCATACCTCAACACTTTTTTACCTGAATTCTGATGAATCTGGGTCTTGCGTAAGCTGGGAGGTAATTGACGACCTGCTTGTACGTGTCCAAACAGTCGAAGTCTTGCCCTTCTTTCAAAGTGACAGCTGCCATGCCGATCCGCCCCTCGTGACCTTGATTGAAAAGAGCCAGAAATGTTAAAATGAAAAAGTATGAAACTGAAGTTTTCATTCCTATACTGATAGATCTGTGTTTTTACCTTCAACTTTAACACCATAAACATTTGCCTCTAAAATGCAATGAGCCATTGTGAGAATATCTGCAACCTCCGATGTAGCAACATTCTCTCCTTTCCATCTGTAAACAACAGACAATAATCAAAACAATCAATTTGTGAAACAAGCGCCTTCACTCTGAAACACCCATAGGCATTACAACAACACATATTTTCTCTACTTTTATGGTCTTAACAACTAAACAAGAATAAAATAGTGACTTAGGCTACGATCACACTGCAGGTCAGTTCCAATTTTTTTGTTGAGATCCAATTTTTTTTGTGTGGTCATTCACATTATAACATGACGTCACACGCAGCACGCTCTGTTTACAGAAGTAAAAATGGATGCTACACATATCAGCATATGCGTAAAACCTCACTTTCTTTCCACTGACTAGCTCCATCAATGCTGTCATGCTTTTGTCATGCTTCTGTCATGTCACATTTGATCTCGCCATGTCTCGCCTCCCCCAGCGCAGAATTATGACGTCTGTCTCACTTCAGCGACGTAAAAGTCGGAGGAAATGCGACATGACATTTCAGACTGAGGTCACTTTGAAAAACATCAGATAAGTATCTGTTTTATGACCTCCTATGAAAGTGGCCTGAATCCGATTTGAAAAAAAAAAATCAGCTATGTGTGGTTCAGACTGTCCTAAAAAATCTGATGTGTGTCACATATGGGTAAAAAAATTGGATTTGGCCCACTTTCACCTGCAGTGTGAATGTAGCCTTAGTTCAGACTGGATCTCTCATCCTTGAAGAGAATGCAAAATAAAAAATTTAAAAAACTGACAGTTCAACACAGAATGAGTCACATCATACCTGAAAGTGTCACCAACTCGATCTTGAAAGTACACAAACTTGTCTTTGTCGAACCAAAGCAAATCGCCGGTGTTGAAGTACATGTCGCCTTTTTTTAAGACGTCAAAGAGCCTCTTCTTCTCTGTCTGCCGCTTGTTACCAGCATAGCCAACAAAGGGAGACCTCTGAGTTATCTTTCCCACTAAAAGTCCCGTCTCACCTGACAGACATCAGAAAAGAGCTTTCAGTATTACATACCAATATGCAGTTGAAATGCCTAGAACTTGGCTGATATGCCTCTGTAAAGATCCAGCAAACAAGTCTGCTCCCGTAGTGGTAAAAGATTTGTAATGGACGGACTGACAACCCAAAAACATGATGCCTCTCAGGCGGAGGCAAAATAATCATAAAAACCACACAAGACTGCCAATCTTTGAAGATGATTTGCCATTACATATATTACCAAAAATTGTAATTTTTGTTTCTATCAAGCATCCTTCAAGCAATACAGATAGCAAATGAGATCTTGTTGCTCATGTGTCACAGAGAAATGAGAAAACAGATTGTTACAGAGGTTTAGACTCACCTGTGGCTGCTTCAATGCACAGACCCTGCGGGTTTCTAACAGGCTCCTCCTTCTCAACGTCAAATTTAATCAAAGTGTATGGGAAGAAAAACTAGAAATGATGAAGAAAAGATAAATTAAAAATTTATTTTTACATTTTTTTTAACCAGGAAGTGAACTCAAGATCAAGAATCTCTTTTGCAAGAGTGTCCTCGGCTGACATAGGCAGCATTAACCTTGCATGTTTATCAATGGCAGGAGAAACTGAAGCTCCCAGAGAAAAGCTGCGCAACCATGGGGAGAACATCCCCACGGAGGGGCCCTACCCATATTTGAACCCAGGGCCCTCTTGCTGTGTGGCTACAGTGCCAACCACTGAACCACAATGCTGCCTGGGTTTTATTTTTAAGTAGCTTAACAGCCTACTGCTGATGAAGTTTGGATTTACCTTAATGACCATAACAGCAACTCTGTGAGGTTGAACTTATACACTAATAGCACCATTGGCTAATAATGACAACAGTAACACACTTAGCCAGTGTAACAGTCACCACATACGTTAACTTATAATGTTAGTACATTAAAGGTTGTAATTCAGTTCAGTTGGGGCTATATAAATAACATTTAATTAAATTTTATTTATATAGCCCCAATTCACAACAAAAGTTGTCTCAAGGCGCTTTACACTGTAAGGTAAAGACCCTACAGTATTAGAGAAAACCCCCAGCAATCAGAAGATCCCCTATGAACAAGCATTTGGCAATGTTGGGAAGGAAGAGCTCCTTTTTAACAGGAAGAGACTTCTGGGAGAACCAGGCTCAGGGAGGGGCAGCCATCTCCATTGAAAAAAGACACATCTATTCACCTTAGTTTCACTTAACATTTTTGACCTAGGTGTCCACACCCCACCTGCAGTGGCTCCATGCCCTACAGTTTGAGAACCAATGGTTTATTCCATTAAAGTGGCTGGATTACAGGCCATCCTCCAAACTCACTGGGGTTGGGGTTTTTGGAGCAGCCAGATGAGTTAAAACCAGAAGGCCATTTTTCGCCTCTGTTGAAATCTCAAGCTATGCAGCACGCCTGGACAAATAGTCAGCACACAACTCATGCTCTGTTCCAGGGACACTGAGCCTGATTCACTATATGTGCGCAGAAGTGTTGTTAGATTGCACAAAAAAGGGCTAACACAATCAGGTTCATGACATGCGCATGCCAAAAAATGGTTTTCGTCCACCATGTGGCACATCACCCCTATTTTTCTATGTAAAGAAATATTTTCACCTAGAGGAATATCATGGAGAAAGCTGAAAATTAAATGACAGTATCTTAGAAGAAAGCCAGAAAAGGCACTTTTTCCAAAGTTTTTTTTCCCCTTTTTCTGGGAACAGACTGTGTAAAAAACAAAAAAAAACCCCCAAAAAACAGAAAATCAGGCTGCATTAATGACTGAAAAGGTAAATGTTGTGCCCCTTGAAAAACTCACTGTAGCTCAAGTAAAGAAAGGAAAGGTTTGATATTAAGGTTGATGTGGGGAAAAAAGAATATTACATTAAAAGGAAGCGGGTGGATGACCACCTGATCTCTCACTCACTGCAATTTATCAGACAAATATCTGTACGCGATACTGCCGAGAAATCAAGGGTAAAGTGATGCCCAACAGGGATGAAAGGCATTTGATTTAATGGCTATTTAATACATTTAGCCAATAAATTAAATAATTTAAAGTTTTTATGTATATTTTTAAATATTATTGTAGCTTTAAAATGCCAAACTTTTAGTTAAGCGATGTGGTTACATTATTTGATATCTGGACCTTCATCATTTGCGCGCACATATGGTCTGAGACTGTTCTTAATGTGGGACAAACACATTCAGGTTGAGCTTAAAACATTTGCATGCACCATTTGTGAATTGGGCACATTATTGTGAAGTTTTTGGGCTGTTTTTTTCAGTTCCGTTTACATTTCAAAGTTACAGCTAGCTGTCAAAACAATAAAAAGGCCACCACAACTCTGACTAATGTCATCTTTGGTTCATCTGTCATTTTGATCTTCAGCTGCTGGTACTATGTAGAGGAACCCATGTGTGAGTCTCTCTTTGATTCAGAATGGAAAACGCTTTTCTGTTGTATCCATCCACTCATTTTCTTAAGCGCTTGTCTAATTTAGGGTCGCAGGGTGGTTGGAGCCTATCCCAGCTGTCATGGGGTGAGAGGCAGGATACACTCTAGACAGGTCATCAGTCTATCACAGAGACAGAAAATCTTACACACTCACACCTATGGCCAATTTAGAATCACCAATTCACCGGAAAAGCATGTCTTTCAAGTACCTAGAGAGATCCCACGCAGGCATAGGGAGAACATGCAAGTGCCACACAGAAGGCCCAAGCTGCCCAGTGGATTCGAACCCGGAATCTCCTTGCTGTGAGGTGACGGTGCTAACTAATGGACACTATACCACGACTTTCTTGTTTTTAGTTGTTGATAAAATTTTGCTGCGTACTTACTAAATTTAGCCATCCCAAAATTAAAAATGAAACAATTCAGTCTCCAGATTTTAAAGCAAGTTCTGAGCAGTTTTCACGTTAAAGCGTAAAAACATGCTTCCTCTTCCTACCCTGTGCACAAAGTTGACTCGCCCCACTGCACCGATCTTGGACGTGTAGTTGATGAAGCCAATGTTTCCCTCGGTGGCAGCGTACAACTCTCTGACTTTAATGTCCCCGAAGCGATTAAGAAACTCGGACCAAATGTCACTTCGGACACCATTGCCGATGGCAATTCTCACTTTGTGGTTCTTCTCATTATCTTTCTGCCAAGTGTGATATGGACACAGATTCAAAAACAGAGACATGTAAAGATATTCCACCATTAGAACAGGAACTGACTGATGTAGCTGCATACTGATCAGGCTGCCTTTTACCTTGGGCGTGTTGCAAAGATAACGCATTGTTTCACCAATGTACTGCATCACGGTGACATCATACTTCCTGCAATCCTCCCAGAACTGAGAGGCAGAAAACTTTCTCCTCAGAACAATGGTCATACCTGCAATCAACATTATATTACATTTCAGCTCCTAAACCAGGTGTGTAAATGCTTTTGCTCCGGTACTCATGAGAGGATTGGAGGATTGTTACCTCTCTCGATGGCTCCAGCCATCCCGATGAGGAAGCCGGCACTGTGATATAGAGGCAGATTGATGTAGAAGATGTCCTCTGCTGTGACTCCACATGCCGCCTGGAGGAAGGAGGCGGCCCACACCCTTTCATGTGTGACAATGGCTGCTTTAGGCAAACCTTCCAAAGTCAAAGAATGACAAACCATGCTTTTGAATAAAAGAGTTTTTACAAAGGGGAAAAAACTCTCCTGCAGTATGATCCACTTCTCTGTTATGGGATCATTGATTCTGAATCTTCCAACATGCACATTTTCTTTTCAATTGCACAAGTCAACATTTCTATAACCACAGTGGATGAAATCAGCACACTGCACAGATTTTATAGCCTGCAACTTTTAGCAACTTTCACTGTCATAGCAACATTTCCAGTGAAAGGTAGCTGTTTAAAAAAAACTCTGCACTACCTTCTCAACACCAACAAGCAAACAGCAAGCAGACAAAGTCAGCAAGTGGTTGATGGATATAATGGGGCTCTTCGCAGTTTAAAGAGTCAGAATTTTTTATTAGGAACTGGTGCAGATAACCTATATGGACAAATGAATTAGGCCACTCCTCTTAGTCATTGAATTCAGGTGTTTTAATCAGTCCCATTGCCACAAGTGTATAAAATCAAGCACTTGGCCATGCAGTCTGCCTTTACAAACATTCATGAAAGAATGGGTTGTTCTAAAGAACTCACTGACATCCAGTGTGGTACTGTAACCATTGAAACAAGTCAGTTGGGGAAGTTTTTTCCATCCTTGATATTCCACTAAAACTGTAAGTGGTATTATTGCAAAATGGAATTGTTTAGGAACCACAGCAACTCAGGCATGAAGTAGAAGACCACATAAATGTACTGAGTGTCTAAAAGTTCCTCTCAGTGCTCTGCTGACTCAGTAACAGTAGAGTTCCAAACATCTGCACACAAATGTGCACTGGGAGCTTCATGACATTGGTTTCCATTTTCAAGTAGTTGCATGCATGCAAGCCTTACATCACCAAGCACAGTGCTGAAAGTCACATGGAGTGGTGTAAAGCAAGCACCCACCGGACTATTGAGCAATGGAAATGTGTTCTGTGAAATGATGAACCACACTACTCTTATCTGGCATTCTGCAGGGCAAGTCTGGGTTTGGGCGAATGCCAGGAAAACATTACCTGTCTGACTGCATTGTGCCAACTGAAAAGTTTGGTGGAGTAGAGATACTGGTATGGGGCTGTTTTCTGGGGTTGGCCTGGGCTCCTTAATTCCAGTGAAGGGAAATCTTAACCCTTACCAAGACATCTTGGACAATTCTATGCTTCCAACTTCATGGGACAGTTTGGGAAAAGCCCTTTCTGTTCCAGCATAACTGTACCCAGTGCACAAAGCAATGTTCTTAAATGCGCAGTTGGATGAGTTTCATGTGGAAGAACTTGACTGGCCTACACAGAGCTCTGATCTCAGCCCCATCGACCATTTTTGGAATCAAGTAGAACAGAGAATATGAGCCAGGCTCTCTTGTCCAACATCAGTGTCTGACCTCACAAATGCTCTTCTGGATGAATGGATGAGCAAAAATTCCCACAGACACACTCCAAAATCTAGTAGAAAACTGTCCCAGAAGAGTGGAAGCAGTTACAGCTGCAAAGGCAGGGACCAGCCCCAAATCCCAGGAATTTAGAACGGGATGTCACAAAAGCTCCTGTCTGTGTAATGTGTGGTCAAATACTTTAGACCATATAGTGTATATGCACACTTCACACAACCAAGAGGTAAAGGTTTGGTGCTGAGGTTTTTACTATGGTAGTATTTCTGTGAGTGAGTTCTCAGGCTGTCTCCATCATGCAGGTGGAAGACACATGCACATACTGCCAACTCCACTGATAATCAGGTGGTACTGCGCCAAGATATTCTGCAGTTCGCCAACAAAGGCAGGAAAGAATAAAACTACAAGCTAGAAAACTGTGCAAACATTACAGACAAAAAACCTGAAGGCATTGCTTTTACACACATATTTTTGTAACACTGGATATAACAAGAACCCTCAGGGGCTCACATTTTATCAATTAAGAAGCTCATCAGACAACTAACGCAGAAAATTTTAATGCCTTTGCTCATTGAAGTGGATTAATATTACAAATGTTTTTTAGCAACAACCCCTATGCCTAGATGACCATAATAAATAAACACCTCACTAAAAACCTCAGCTGGAGATAACGGCTAACATGACTGTGACTATCAACTTTCTTAGTCAATTTGGGCTTTCTGGTTCAGGATCTGTGCGCACTCACATAAACGTAAGCATTTTACGCCTCATTTGAGTCTTCATCTGGATAAAATAGCTCAGTTAAGCACTGTCTACTCCAATCAGAGACATTATCAGATGAAAGCGATCATAAAGGACATCAAAATATAACATGCAACACTGTTGCTGTGGAAAAGACTTTAGTTTGTCGTATATTAAAGTGCAAAAAGATTGTAAAGAGATTCAGCAGCAGATTACAACCAAACATAAAAACATTTCTGCATCAGCAGCTGAATACATGGGAACTCCCGTGATAATGTGGTTGCTGCTGCTGTAATTTTACAGCTGGGAGTCATTCGGTGATATTAGTAGAACATGACTTAATTGGTTCATATATAAAATGTATTCCTACAGCAGATAGTCTAATAATCAGAATAATTGGTGAAAACATGGCGCTTCCTGCCAGTTTTAAACTGAAACTCTAAACATAACCTGTTCTGGAACACGTTATGAGTTCAGCATAAGCTATCCTAGCAATATAGCTGACTTAAAAGAGAGTCACCTTTGTAATATCTCAACATATCCCTCCGTTGTAATACACTAGTTTTTAGCTTGATGGCTGTCTCGGAGCAATTTTCTGGCATACCTGTGGTACCAGACGTGTAGATGTAGAGAGCAGTGCTCCTGATTTTGATGTTGGCCCTGAGGTCCCGGGACAGCGGCTGATCTGAGGCCTTGGAAATCTTGTCAGACAAAGAAGTGATGCCATTCACGCTGCAGCCGTCCGACAGGAGGAACACACTGATACCCTGCTCTGTCAGTGTTGGCAAAATCTCCTCCACAGCATCCTGCAGCTCTACAAATACAGAAAGGCTTTCAGCTCAATACAGCATGTCAGAGTACTGTGTTGCGCAATGTTGCACATGTTGGCCTGCACATGTGGGCCTGTATCGTGTATCCGCGATCCCTATAGAGTATGAGCACATGGTGTAGGAAGCTCAGCTCTGATGTATGCATTTCTCAGTAGAGGCCATTTTGAGTGGGCAGAGAAACATGATTTTGAAGGAAAAGTCATAAAATACTTTTACTCCCTTGGTCTTCAATCCTTCACTCATTTCTACCCATGTGTGAAGGCTTTTTTATAGAACATATTCTTGAAATATGGACAAAATGGAAGCATTTAAGCTGATATGATGTTTAAAGTATTGTTCCATACAGTCATACCAAAAGTTGTATTGTTATTATTATTATTGTGGCCCATATTATTTGTATTAAACAAGCCAAACGGTGCTGTGATGCCCCAGTGCTCTACCGTTCTTTAATTATCAACAATTAATGCAATAAAAATGTGGTTCCTGCAGTTTTAATCATTTCAATTTTGCCCTAACTTCTAACCTCTGGTCCCCACTAAAAGTTATCAGTAACCACCTTCGAGCAGAAGTTAATGATTGATTAGCACTGATCAGAAACAAAAGTTCAGGTTTGTGTTGGGAACTACCCTGGTGCAAAGACCAGCTCAGCTCAGCCAATGAATCTGTCCTTTGTGGAGTCACTGAGTGTGCAGATCATTATTAATAGTGGTAAGGAACTTTTTCATGCTCAGTATCACAGTCAAAAGCAGCCAGGGTTTAATTTACAGTCAGACAAAGCAGGTAAAATCTCCTGGGGTTCAGATTCACTGTGTGGCAGTAAAACACGTGGTCATTTGAATAAGTCCACATTTGTTTGGTATTACCAGTAAAGCACAGGGAAATAAGAAGGCCAGCATTGGGGTCCTGGGTCAAAATCCAGTCTGTCTTGTCTATCAGCCCTTTTCAGCATTTGCATTACTCAGCAATAATGACTGCAGAACAAATACAGCTGTTGGATCAATCAGTGCATTTAACTAACTAAAATCTATCTTCAATAGCCCCTTAAAAAAGCTGACAGGACAGATATGATGGGGTATTTTATTCAAAATACTGGGTGTCCTAGTGGTGTAGTGGTTTACACATTCCCCTCACAAGAAAAAGGTCAGTGGTCATCCCAGGTGGGGACACATAAACAAAAACTGTGCTTAAAAGAAGAGCAGAAAGTTCATTTTCATATGGAATGCAGCGTTAGACGCAGAAAACCTTGAGCCCACTCTCCACTGACTTCTTGCGTAAAATGTAAAGACTGAAGTTTCTCTACCTTATTACTGCACTTTGCACTTCTGCGAGATATAAGTGAAGCAACAGGTGCTGGAGGACACGGCTCTTCCTCCTGACTCTCACCTGGTGAGGCGATGATCACTTTGGCCCCGCAGCAGGAGAAGCAGTGCAGCAGAGACTTGGATCTGATGTTGAAATTCAGCAGGGCGACCGGGCAGCCCAGCTTGGCCAAACCGAGCCAGGTCCATATGAAACTGGGTTCGTTTGCGAGGAACAGAGCGACCGCTTCCCCCTCCTTGAGCCGGGCTTCAGTCTGCAGAGTTCTGGCCACCTTGTTGCTCTGTTTGTCCACTTCGCCGTAAGAATATGCGCGACCCTCAAAGTGCACAAAGACCTTGCTGGGGTGCCTTTTCACTGCATCCAAGAAGCAGTCCAGGATGCTGTAGAACGGCTTGACTTTCCTGTATCTGACCAGCCTGAGGCCAAGTTTGATGCTTCTTAAAACGTACGCGCAGTCTTCGCCGAAATAAGGGCAAAACGCTCTGACGTAGGAAAAACACAGGACGGCCAGTCCGGCCAAAACGGTGAAGAAGACGTGCATTTTTGCGGAGGTAATGAGACGCAGAAGGGGCGCACACAGAGCAGCTCAGTTAAATTTGTGACAAAGTTCACCGTCTCGGCTCGGGGCGGTGCTCAGCTCTGCCCCGCTGACCCCTCCTTCATTCCGGGGAATGTCTTCCAGTCGCCAGATTGGGTATTTCCACTTCCACCCTGCGCTGGTTTTACAACACATTTCTATCCACGTGTTTGTTTTTTCTCTCAAACTTCTCTTTTTATTTATTTTTTTTTTAAAAAGTAACCATTAAATAAAGGGGTCGCCACTTTATTTTGAAGGGAGGATCTCTGTTCAGTGCATTGGACTGGTTCAGATCCATGATAGTCCCAATTCATGACATCTGAACCCACAAGAACTGAAATCCACTTGTGCGCAAACTATGACAGTGCATCTGAGCAGTGGGTGGGCGTGCACCAGTGGGCCTTCTGTATTTGTCTGCTGCACAAACACTCACTTTAACTCTGGTGAGAAATAACACAAACATCTTGCAACACTGCGCTACCCAGCCTGCCCTGTGGGTGAAGATCTGTGACAGACGTTACTGATGCTCTGCTAATCTGTGAGGTGTATAGAATCACTGAAGCTGTTTAACCAAAATCCAAAAATATTACATTTTAAAACTATACAAAAAAAAAAACAGAGAAAAGAGAAGCAAATGACAGAATGAAAACAGGCCGGACTCAAAGGGAACATATGCAAAATTACTATTTTATTGTTATATAATTACATGTCACCAAGAAATAGGCCTTATCTCCACACAGCCAGAGTGCCTCTTTAAGCTGCTGTGGTTAGCAGCCTTGTTGTGACGTCAGAACAGGATAAATTCTGGGCAAACAAGCACTTTATGAACTACCTAGAGCTGTTTCAGTTAACTGAATGGTATTTCACAGACCGTCCTTTTGTGAAGCCTGGACTTGAGCATTTATGTAGTCACCACCATGTTTTTTGAAACCAGATTTTACAACAATGGGTGGATCTGACTCAGAAACCCATATCATAGCAACTTATCAGTCAAGAGGGAACCATGCCTGACTTTATTATTTATTTTGCTCTGCCACAACTTACTAAATGAACATCATTGTTTTAATGAATAACAGATGAAACTAGCAATTTAAACCATTAACTCCACCGGAAAGTGTTTACACAGGTCTTTTTCCCATCTTCTTCTTCTTTCGGCTGCTCCTGTTAGGGGTCGCCACAGTGGATCATCTGCCTCCATCTCACCCTATCCCTTGCATCCTCTTCCCTCACCCCAACCCTCTGCATGTCCTCCTTCACAGCATCCATGAATCTTCTCTGTGGTCTTCCTCTTCTAATCCTGCCTGCAGCTCCATCCTCAACATCATTTGTCCAATATATCCACTATCCCTCCTCTGCACATGTCCAAACCATCTCAGCCTTGCCTCTCTGACTTTGTCTCCAAACTTCTCAACATGAGCTGTCCCTCTGATGTACTCATTTCTAATCCTGTCCATCCTGGTCACTCCCAGGGAAAATCTCAACATCTTCAGTTCTGCCACCTCCAGCTCCACCTCCAGTCTTTTTGTCAGTGCCACCGTCTCCAAACCATACATCATAGCAGGTCTCACCACAGTCTTGTAAACCTTCCCTTTCACTCTTGCTGCTATCCTTCTGTCACAAAGCACCCCTGACACTCGTCTCCACCCACTCCACCCTGCCTGAACTCTCTTCACCTCTCTTGTGCTCTGTCCATTACTTTG
>VUQH01032442.1:0-16017 GCA_015106775.1 Etroplus canarensis | reverse complement strand
CCTGGTGTGGCTACTGATAGCAATTGCTGCAAGCATAAAACTAAAGGAAACTCCATGTGTATAGTCCCTGCATTTTCCCCATTTCTGTACAAGCAAATGGATAAAAAAAAATAAAGAAAAAAAAATCTCACAAGTGTCGTGGATAAATATATAATTGTTTGTTCAAGTGTGTTTTGCACAGTATGAGACCTTCCGATTGCAGCACCAAGTAGAATGCACTGCAGGCAGTCTCTTGAGGGAAGGTCTCATTTTCTGCCTCCTGCCGTGAAATATTCAGTCCGGCCTGAAATAATATGGGACTCGTTTCAAGGCTTAGCACTTTTCAAATATGCTGGCAATAATGGACAGGGCATCAAATGAAGCACAGCCTCTCATAGAAAGGGGAAAGGAGGTTTTGAATCCACAGCCAGAGTTTCACATAACACCATAGACAGCTGAAGTGCTCTCTACTTATACAGTGTAGTGATTAATTATTGGGGGGGATGAGGCTGTATTTACTTGCCAACACTGGAAATTCAATCATATTGTGGCAGTTTTATTTGGTTATAGAATACAAACATTATAAATGTACATCACAGTTTTATTTCTAAATGCCTAAGTTTGGATACAGCAGAGCCTCAAATTATATTTCCATATTTCTCCTCTGCTTTTTGCATATCATCAAGGAATCTGAATTTCATTCGGCCTTAAAAAGAAAAGAGAGGAAAATCAAGGGTGCACCATAAATGCACAGAAATGGAGTGCAGAAGAATGTTATAGGAGGGGGCTTTAGTGAACGGATTCAAGAATTTAACAATCCCACATCCTCTCAGCTTGTCCTTCATCTCTAATAATCAAGCTTGGCCACAGAATATCCCTCTGGATGGGAAAAAAAAACATGTTCCCTGTCCGCCTCTCACTCATCTTTAGGCTGCCAGTCTTGGGTCTTTTCTCTTGAAGTCTTCTGTCACATTTATGACTTCAAACACTAAGCACAGCCTTTTTTTAAACTGACTGCCATGTCTTTAAAGCTGGATATCTTTTTTGCACTACATTAGCATGAGATGAAGGGGAGTGTGTCTGATGCAAAGGAAGCCCTGAGAAGGCTAGACCACAGACACTATGAACTGTTATTTGTCACAGCACACCAAGGGCCACCTAAACAAGCCACCCATTTTCAGCCCAGGTGAAAGCTTAAGCGTAGGCTCCACAGTGTCCCCAGTACTCCTGTGCAATGCAAGACAAATATCAGACTTTACTTGAATTTGGTATAGAAAGTTAATGCGCATGCATGCAGTCCTGGTTGTTATCACTTATAATCACACAAAAATTCATAAAACACAGTATGCACCAAGGTTTTGCAAAAAAATGTCAGCTATCTATCTGTCTCCTAACTTCTCATAGCACTTCATTAGATGCACTTTTAGTTTGAAAACTTGAGAAATCCTTGAGAAGCCCGCAGCGCCTGAAACTCCACGGTATAAGCTGGAGCTCCTGAAACCGGAGCGTCCACTGAGTGGCGCCGCAGCCCGCAACTTCCACAGCACAGCCAGCCTCGCATCCCCCCCCCTCTCTCCTGCTACACGCTGCAGGCTAATCCGCTCACTCACTCCGTGTTGGGTTACAGTGACAAGGGCCCTGTCTGAACCACGACTTTTAGAAAGATAATATTACAGGTAGGTGCAAGCCACGGACCGTGTCACTATCGATAGACAAATTAAGCATTGAAAAACAAGACCGTGACCCAGAAATTCTCGCTTTAATCGGGTCACCGTGCTCGTTTTCATCACTGAGTGATAATGGCACCTCTCACTGTCCTTACCATTTGAAGTCCCCTAACCGCAACCTGTAGCTTTTGGGGCAGAGAAAATTGTCCAGCTGGACGCCTTGTATTTGGTGCCTTTGTGTGTGTTTTGAGCCATCTCTGCCTGCTGATAGCTTTAATCGTTTTTTTTTTTTCTCTCCCACCTCCCCTCCTTTTTTTTTGTAATAATCAAGTTGAAGGTCGGTCCCCTCTAATGAGCTGCATGAGGAGCACAGCTATAACCAAGGATGTAGCCTCTAATGTAAGCTGAATGAAAGTGTGGATGCATTTAAAGAAATTGGAACAAACGATTGCAGGCAAATGACAGACCGTTGGCGGGTGTTTTTCTCACTGTCCGCTCTTCCTAGTCCTGTGGCTTTCTAAACTTAAGGTATATGTTGTTGATGTGCTGGAAAAGTGGACTAATTTGAGTCATATTTAAAGCTGCAGTAAAATAAGGCTAAACTGCCTACTTGCTTCTTCATATTCAGCGTTCTTAAGAAGTTGGACAAAGTCAGGTGTTAAAATGCTGGGATGCACACTGAAATTCTCTGAAATAGGCTGAAAAGAAAGTCTAGTTCCTACAGGGTTTTGTTTCACTGAGAAAGCCCAATGCAAAGTGGGCCTACAGCCAACTGGGATGAATTCTAGGGTGGAACCTAAACAGATGGGAAATGGTATAAAGGTGAATACCAGGTCAATCTGAGCTTCACTGATAATGCTGTGGGCACTGCTCATAGCTGTGTTTTAAAAGTTGACTTAAGAAAACAGATTGTATGGTCAGAATACACTCTTAAGACCATATTGGGCCATTTTTTTCAGGCTTCTTTTGTCTAGATTGCCACAGGCGGAAGCAGCAGACACCAAATGGTCAAAAAATTGTTATCATTATGTTTGTCTGGAAAATCAGCAGAATGGGGGTGTTGATTTCCAGCGGGTGGGTTTTCCTTTGTCCCCCTTTTTTTTTGTTCTAACCCAGATTTTCATATTAAACAGGCTCACAGCTGATCCATCCTTCAGCACAAAATTGAGACAGTGAAGGTTAAAGCTCTCTGCATGCATGGGACCATACTGCAGGTAATTAATATGTCAGCTCAATGAGGAACTTCATCAATACATCTATCACCACATGAACTTCTAGCTGGAGTAGCTCACATGACATGCTGCATAGAGCCCAGACTAGGAGTACATTTGTCCATTAGTAAACACTTCATAGAGTGTGTTGTGACTGGGGAGGTAGCAGGGCTCCTCTCTGTCCAGTTGCAGTCATTTTCGCCTGTCACCTCCTCATCGCTGTAAAAACACTTGCTGTGGCTTGGTAGATTAACAGAGAGCCCCCTAATGGAGTAATTACACTGAGCCAAACATCTATTTTTCACCTGTGCTCTGCCATTATTCTCTGTCCCCTATCCACTCCATTGGAAGTCACTTACTCTCCTTACAATGAGTTATCATTGACTGCCATTTAGACGTTCTGGAGCAATTTGTCTTACTGAGGCCACGCGCTGGCCTCATTGCAAAGAACAATCATTCTCCCTCCAATATATAAAACATTCATGGGAAAAAGGAAGAGAAAATGCCCCACAAACAGATAGTAGAGAGTGGCTAATAGATACTATAAAGGTGACAGACAAGGAAAATAATGTAGGCGATTACTGGAGCAGCAACACCAGTACAAAAGCTTCAGGGACTCTACCACTGGGAAAAAAATCCTTTACAAGACAAATGTGTTAAATGGGTAGTATGCCAGCTATTGGCTGTGGTAATTGTTCATGTTGCAAACAAACTATAAGTCCCAATCTAAATTAAATTTCCAAGCATTTAGAGTTATAATATTATCTTTCACTTATTGTCATATTTAGTTAGTGTTGTGCAATAGGGCAAGTAATGTAATATTTGCTGTAACATTTTGAACTTTTCTCTTGTCTTTGACTGTATGGCTGCTATTAACACTAAGGGTTTGATTTTGTGCTACTATTTTTTTCAAACGAGATAATTTCTTCTTATGTAATAAGTAAAGAAGAAACCCTTTTTTCTTTTTTTAACAGTAAGTCACTGTCTCAGCCTAGGTAAAGTCTGATTATACACCACAATAAAGCGAATAATGTAGAGAATGTTGCACTCAGTGTGGAAGCCATAGTAACTATCATTACTATAGTATGATCTGCTGATAGATCATGCAGCTCTGAATCAGATTGACACAGCTCTCATGAAGGCGAGCATTTATTTTAGACACAGGGCTTCACTACTGGGCGCAATCCAACACACATCCCACTCAGTCTCACCAGAAAGGGTTAATGGTGTTCTTAACTCTGTGTTTTGTTAGATTAGTCTCTCCCACTGCTTAACACAATGACAAATAACCATTATTCTTTTTCGTGCACTGATAATCAGGACAACTTAAACATTTCTTACTAGCAGAAGTGAAACCATTAATCCTTAGTGATACTGCTGATAAGTGGTGACTTTGGAGTAATGGCCCTGTCACCTTAAAAAAGAGAGAGAAAATTTGAACAATTAAAACAAGATGCCTGTTACATTTTGCACATCCCATCTATTTGTGTCATCAGGAGGCATCAACTAGTCCTACAGACTAAATAACAGAATGGAATTTTGTTCATTATGTATATAAAGGAAGATATCCTTTATGCTGAAAAATAATGTTTTAATACAGGCAGGGGTCTTTTTAGAGAGTGACACATTGAATATTTCTATTGAGAACACAATAAACTTGTCCAAGTCTGACTTAGACCCAGGATGTCAAAAGTTATATAATATTCATTATAATCTTCAAAGCTATTTTTGTTATATACTTGAGGTAAACTTGCTTATGTGTCAATTTCATGTATATTGATAATAAAAGATTCTTTTTTACTTATGGAGTGGTCAAGTTTAGTTGATCAGTAGCTTAAACACAAAATTAAAATTGAACACTTCTGATTAAAATATTTTTAAAATATATTTTCAAGCTATAATGGTAAGTTTAACTTCTCTGACATGATCATTTGTTGCTTTGTTTATCTTATACTAGAACTTCTTACTTATGGACTGTTTGTTGGGGAAAAAACTAAACAAAAATTGATGTTTCATCTTGGGCTGTATCAGAAGTTTTAGACCAAACCACTGCTGAAGACGCTCGATAGCAACATAGTCAAAGTGGTCATAAGATTTCATTATGACAGCGTCAAATGGCATTTATGGTTAAAATGAATGAAAACCAGAGATAGCATTGCTGTATGAAGTCACATGCTAAACAGTGTATGTCTGATAACATTGTTAACTTGAGTAGAAAAAAGTAAGGCAAAGATTCACTTTTAGACTCTGAATTTAGTCATTCTAACAAAATGTTTGCATACTGTACTCCAGGTATAACCATCCATACTTGTTACTCTGCATATTCAGACACACAGTATATGCCCTTCAGTTGTAGTAACATATGATCGATTTGAGCTACAGTGCATATATTTGTGGTACACTAGACTCTGCATTACTCACTATGGACCTTTTAAAGACATTTGTAATGTGCTGGAAACACAGTGATAACTGCTTAAATATGAGTTAACCACTAGTGCCATGAGGAAATATTCAAAGACTTTGTATAGGCTAATTGAAATTCTCACAATTCAATTATCTTTTCCATTATATATTCCATTTGCCATTATGGCTGTCTCTTGCACTAATCAGTTGTTGTTGTAGATGCCCAGAGGTATTACACTAAAGGATGCTAATAATTGCACAAAATTAAGTTTTCCCTTTTTATTGAGTGTAATTTGAGATTATATGCTCTTTTTTCATTTAACAACTACAGGTAGGTAACATTCAGGATATATTTCCGTAATGATGTCTTATTCTCTTAAATTAAGGAAAAAGACATCATTTTCACTGTACATTTGTTCATGTTATATTGTTAGCCTTATTATCAGTCGCATAATAATTGACACAGTCAGATTCTCTTGGGTGTAATTGATTTAATATTAGAATAAGATGAAAACATGCCTGCTTAATTGCTCAAGACTGTTCAAGATGGGAAAATCTGTTCAATTTTGAGTTTGAATCATTTTTGTTCTTATTTATTTCATCAAGCACACTGACATTCACTGAGAGTCAAAGTAGAACTAATTAGACAGTTGAATATTTCTGAGTTAGCCCAGACCACCCTTGAAACAGATGGGGAAGAAAAATGTGTTTACCACCTGATTATTTGTAATATGTAATTAGTTTTAAATAGAATTTTAAATGGAATCTTGAGCTGAAATTGATGATTGATAATAAAAGTGAAATGTAATACATCTAAACACATATAGCTTAGACAGTCTTGTGTCTGTCCCTTTGGTACTTTGAACTCACTATAAACATGCCAAAAGAGAGCCTGTTTTGAAAATGTCTAAAATTGTCCTGTACATTCAGAAGCCTTAGCACATGATAAAATTGTATTTTCATACTTATTAACTTCCCAGTGTAATAAAGTAATATGCATAATATGTCTGACATATACTTGGTTCCATTTTATTCAGCGAGTAAAACTCGCAATTTTTTGGCAGCAGTACAATCCCAAGCACTTGATACTTAGTATTTCTATGGCTGTAGCTATGTTTTGATCAAAGGGGTTCAGGGGCCTGAGTTTCAAATCCCCCAAAGCCCATTTTGGCTACTCTTTGTTTAGCCCATTGGCACTCTGACCCCATGCTTCTCAGACTTTGAACTCAAAGCTTGGAAAAGCCGTATCGCTTCTTTAAACACATTATCAGTGGGCTAGGTTTTAAGAATATCACTAATCATCTTAAGGTTTTAGTGCAGTGTAGCAGTATAGCTAAAGAGTTGGGGCCCATTTACTACCATGAGCAGTGTAAGGAATTTTCAATGAAATCTATGATAAGTTAATGGGAGCAAGTGGTATGTAAGTTTTTATATTCTGATTGAAGAAGCAGTGAGAAAATTTTGTGCAAACTCTAAAATATAAAGATAATGGGACATGACTGTATCTACAGTACCTAGCATCCAAGTAGCATTGTAACTTATAGTGGCTAGCATTTTTGTCTTAAATTCACATATTTCCTCTGAATATAATCCAATAACTTTTAAAGTACAACACTAACTTTATTCTTAGCCAAATCACAAATAGTGTTTTCTTGCATATTTCCCACCCTATCTTCAATCCCCAAAATGCCAATTTTCAGTACACTGAAATGAGATTGACCAGTACACATCAGCCATATATTAATACAAAATGTAGCATTTAGCTTACTTTGTTTATCAGGTTAATACCTCCTCCTACACATTAGAGAACTTGGTTTGGATTTTAATGTCAACCTGATGCTCACGTTTAATATATAATTTCTCTATCACTATCAAGAAATTCATAGTGCACAGGTGTGCGCACCTTTTGAAGGGGTACGATATGAAAGGATCAGATTTTCAGAGAACCTGCTTAGTGTAACGGAGTGGTTCTTTTATTACCAGTAGTCCTAGGTTCTTACAAGGGCTAATTTTAATCTTTTTCTGTTTGCAACGTTAGTTATTTCTTTCCACAGTTGTTGTCGATGACTCAGTTCTGATAGAAATCAGTGAGTCAACTTGAGTTTCTTGGTACAACACTGTATTTTAACAATAAGTACACATGTGCATTAGCCCTGAATTTTATGCTACTTTCCCACAAGGATCAGATCTCTGGTTTTCAGATTATAGAATTATGAGAAAATTACCTCAAACTTTACCTTACTGCTTCAGTAAACATTTTTCTAATATGTTTTCACTAGCTTCAATTCTTCTTTAATACATTAAGCACAGTGTTAAATTCATGGTCTCGTTTACAGTAAGATAGAAGATAAAGCAGCATACTCTTTATGGCATGGCTACTTTTTATTTACTAGCTCCTGGATAGGCATGCATGGAGTCATGTCTGGCTTAAAAAAACCAAGATGGTAGCCAAATGCCAAACTTAAAATCTCATCATAGTCTTTACACACAGTCTGTGTCATTATTCATGCAACCCACTGCACTCATGGTGTCACGGCTTTGCTAATCTAACAGGAATGAAAATAAAGCACAATGGAACAAACATGATGGCGCAAACGAAGAATTTAGCATGACAGAATAGGCATAACAGTCAGTTTGGCTGCTGCAGACCCAGAAAGTCCCTGACACATCCATCTACATCACTACAATACCAACTCTGCACTTCCTGCAACTTTTCTTTGCAATAAAAAACCTTGGCATTTCAGTCAAAGTATTTTGGTACCCATGGCACCTTTTAGTCTGGAGTTGTATTGAAATCAAGTGTGAAAATAAACGCATTCATTATTATATGGGTGCATCTAAGAAGATTGTCTGGGGCTACAAAAATATAGTACATCATGTTAAAGTATTGTAGTATTTTGATTAAATGCAGTTCATTTCAAAAATAGATATGCAATTTTTTTTTTACAGTGCAGGTTTGATTATGCTACGTTTACATTCTCTCAGATTTTTTCTGTGTGACATTGGATGATCTTTGTGCGTTTGGGAAAATGTGTATATGAACATACAATTGCGTGTAAGTCTCTCTTGGCCCTTTCACTGCACTCACACCTCTTCAGTCTCAACAGTCCCTATGATTAAGATTTGGCACCTTGAATTACATTGTCTTCATCAAGAAATATTTCAGCTGCATATCTGCCACTCTAAAGGGAGCTAAACATAAAGGAGAAGAAGGTAAAAACACATCCTGTTGTGTGAATCCAAGAGAAGGCCTTGAACCCTGCCATTCATCCTTTTCACTTCATCAGCTGAGTCTAATTGCCAGAGAGGACAGGATACCCAGGACCCAATTGTTCTTTATCCTCTTTGGAGCCTCTGAGGCATGAAAAGCGAAAGGCCTGCTTTTGATCTTTTTTTTTTTGTTAGTTTTTTCTGTCATCCCCTACTATCCTTTCCCTTAGAATGAGACACTCCTTTCACACTGTGCCCCCTTCTTCATCCACGCAAAATAATTATCAAGCTCCGCTTCATCAAATAATGGTGGATATTGGAGGTCATGATTGGGAGGGCCAGAGGTCTTCGGGGTGGCCCTAGGACGTGGTGAAGCGTCCATCTAATCTTAGAGGCAGGATCCTTAACTGTGGCTACCTTTATATACCTTGACCCTCGGTTTTCGTTTGTCTGTCCTAATGAGACCCTCTCATGCAGCCAGTGCTATAGAGGTCTTGCAATGGCAGGGTTGGGAGGCCAAAGTACAATGAGACACAGGGCTGTGCTGAGACAAGGGCACATCTGTGCTATCTTATTAAGCCTTGGAAAAGAGCTCATGCGTTTCAACGGCCCGTGGGCTCTAAGTGCAGATCTATTGACACCTACTTGTCCTTTGCGGTCAACATTTTCTGTGAGGAAGCAGGCACACCCAAGTTCTTGTTAGAAGTAATTCTTGGATTTAGCATGGCAAAGTGATTAACATGCTTTGGGTGACCATATGGTGTAAGGATAAAAAATGCATTATAGTAATAATAAAACATTCTTTCAATCTTGGGAAATGACATAGGATGTCAAAGACCAATTTGCCAAATGGGTATAGTTCACACATTTATGAATTGTGGATGCGAGAGTTTGACTCAGTACTTGCTTCTGAACTATATTTGTAAATTCAGAAGCTTAGCGTTTTTCACTTGTCTAATTAGATCTGGGACTTAGCTGTTAGCAATATCCAAAAATCTGCAGAAATTTAAAAGTGTAGAATACTTCCTAAAACCTTGGAAAAATAATCATATTTTCAGCTACTTTGTAAAAAAAACAACGAGACATAAGATAGCCATCCTAACAACTTGTCTGCCTTGCAAAAGGGACAGTGGGGTATACTATAAGTAGACAAATGACAAACAAAAACACAAGTAGGCAAACAAAAACCTTTAAGCAATCATGTTAAGCACGCCTAACATCTGAGCACTGTGCGAGAACAAAGCAGGGCTCCTGTCAGCACATCGATCCACTCCTGAAGGCACACATCCATAGCTCTCTGATTGCTCCCTGCCTTTTGCGTCTATCTCTCTCCCCCGCGCCTCTAACTCTCTGCTCTGGCTCCTTTCTGAGAGTGGGCTTATTGATCTAGCCTACTTCGTTGGAGTTAACTCACTGATAAAACCTGACCAAGGGCTTCCAATGGCCTAAAAGAGTTTGGAGAGCTGGTGAGAAAGGTGATCAGAAAAAGTCTATATTTACAAAAATGTTTTGTCAGAATATTCATTCAAGTTGGTTTATTAAAGTTATGGACTCAAATTTTGACAGCTGTAATGAATTATTGTCTTCCGATATAATGAGGCTTTTAACTGTTGGCAGCTTAACAAGTAGATACAGTGAGGCAATATAGTTACTCATCTTAAGACATTAACCCTTTACAGATTTGATTAACCTACCGCATTATAGTTTGTGAACGGTTTAGGGTTGCTGATTTACAGTGTTGTAAAATGAGCTAGATGTGTTAGAACCTTAAAATATTACCTGATTCTGAGACTGTAGTAAATAAAGTTATTCGTTTAAAATATATATATAGGTTTTAGGTTGAAGTTGGAGGTTGAACTAACCACATAAACACTGATTGACTTTTATGTTGTTAAATTATACAGTATATATAAAATAAATTTTGCTCACTTACTTGCTATTTATATTTTATATATCCAATCAAGTGATGAATCCACCTTCTGTTTGTCACTATACTCTAGTTGAGACACACAAAGAGTCTTTCAATGGTTTTGGCTCAGTTGTACAAGGCATTTGTTATTCCCTTTTACAGATCACTCACACACTTCATAGACAAGACTTTTACAATGAATATATTGAGCAGGACTCAGATTGTTATTATATAAACCAGTATCTTGGGTTATTCATTCATTCATTTGTAAGTGCTGCTGAAGTAGTCTGACTTAATGCACTCCTTCACTGAAAAATAACTGGATTTGTAAAAGACAGTGTTTGGTATATCAAAGTACAGGAACGTTATCATAATTCAGTTTTGACCCAGCTGGTAAAAATGCCAGTTGCAGTTGACTTATTGAAGATTTTCATTTTGATCAGTGGTTTATTCTGCTGCAAACTACCTCTGATAAGATTCATTAGAAATGAGGAAATAACTAATAATGAAATAAAGATTTAGAACTATTAATGCAAGTATTGGCGATTGTATTGCAGATCTCAAACTCTCAGTAATGCTCTACAGTTTTATCAAGAAAGCTTACACAATTATCTCAAAAATCAGTGTTTCTTAAAAAATGTGACTCATGTTTTGTGTGTCAGTATGTGTAATCGCGTCTCCAGAGTGTGATTACATTGTATGTCAGTTTGTGTATATTTTTGCAAGTGTGTTGTGCTGTCATGTTTGTAGCATTCCATGTGGGAGGGTCTGTTGATAAGTAAGCCATCTGTAGTGTTCTGCCGAACGACATGTTGTAAAGCGCGATTTGAGAGTGTGGAGAGACTTGACTTGACAAATCTTGGCACATAATGAGACAGAAGGGAGTAAAGGCAGAAGTCTGTCCAGAGATAAACAATTAGATTTGTCCCTGAGGTAAAGGCCATGCAATGCAAGGACTCTCAGACTAACAAAATCAATATGGCTTCCAGTAAGAACACTCAGGGGGTAGAGTGATGAAGAGGTTATCATTCATTTCTCAGATTAGGACACACATACACAATGAAGAACAGTCTCGCTTTAAAAATCAATATGATCACTGGCATGAAAGCTGCTTGTCAGTGATGGATAGATTTGAAAGTATGCATCTGCTATTCAACTGTCTGTCAAATATAGTCGGTGTAATGAGACGTGATAACATAGATCAGCGGGGATACTGAACTGAGCTAGTCAAGCCAGTTTTCGTCAGCAGCCAATTGTGAGAGGCTCTTAAAGGAGACAGCACTGGGGAATGATATTTTCACACCCCCATATAAAACCATAATGGAGCATGAGCCATAGACAGAATGGGCAGTCCCTACGCGCTGCATCCCCTCTTAGGCCCTGCCCAGACTTGCAGGTCTAATCTAACATCTCACCACTGTTCCCAGCAGGCCTCACAAGGGTAGCACTGCCAGGGCAAGGAGGGTTGGACTGTTAGAGGAGGGTGTCCCGTGTTGTGCACGCACTGGCTTTAAAGAAGACAACAAAAAGAGAGAATGAATGGTTTTGGGGTGGGAATAGGGGCAACCACAACTTGTGTGCAACTGCTGTTAGGCAGGGAAGTCTCCTCAGAGACGCTGAGTCGCTGACCATAAAGGTGTGAGTCTGCGCTGCGGCCAGCCTGTCGCCTCATCTCCATGGAAACAGTGACGTGACACCCTAGTGGGCTTGTCTCTGCTGTGGTCTGGAGCAGCAAGATCACTTGGGGATGTAGCCTGGCCATCACCTGGGCTTCAGGGGGCCAGGAGGCATTGCTTTGATGACCTTCAACAACCTGCCAGTCTGTCATCACGGCCCGGGGAATAACATGAAAAAAATCAGCTAGGGATTTGTGTAGAGACATTGTTCACTGGGCCATCCAATCTTTGGAGGAGGCTCTTTGTTCCAGTGGGAATCAAAAATATTGTAGTAGATACTTTTCACAACATTTCTTTTCACTCTATTACCTTTATATGTCAAAGGAATATGAGGAATTCTAGACCCCATGAATGTATTTTTTTTTAAACCTTCATTAACTTTTAATTTTTGGTGAATTAAATTAAAATATCTGACCAGAAAAGTCCAGAATAGGAGTATATTTACATATCTAAATTACAGTATTAGAAACATTCCAAAACAATAACCATATGGACATGCTCCAGCCCTACACTTTAGTTTTTTTTTCTGTGTAAAGCCTGGTTCAAAACATAAAACCCAAGGACAAAATTGTAACATTTCAAAATGTGCGAAATGCATTGATTTTTCCCAAGGGATACTGAGCTTCAACTGGTGATTATTCTCACTATTGATTAGAATGTAGATTATCTGTTTGATTAATTGGTTAAACTCTGTAAAATGTCAAAAACAGTAAAAAAAAAAATGCCAATCACTATTTTCAAGAAGTCAGTTGACATTGTTGATGACTTGATTTGTTTAATCAATAATCCAGGACCCAATAATGTGCTATTTAAAATGAAATTTAGAAAAAAGTGACGTTCTACACAACCACAATTGAAACAGTGGAATTTTGTAATTCTAGGCTTTTTATTTAAAAATTACTATAATAAACTACATATCAAAGTCATTGCTGATTATTGACTAGTTGTTTTATCTCTTTAGGACACCATTGTTGCACAATGCTATCTACATTATTTACAGGATAATTTAAATAGAAATGTTGTTTGTCTTTAAAATGAGCAGTGTTGTGCATTGTTTACTGTACCTTTTTAACATTTGCAACTCCGTTTAAGTCTCAAGTATACCAGTTTTGAGAAAAAAGTGTTTTTTTGAGGCTTTTAGAATAAAATGTCACAGAAGCTGATGCATATTAAAGAGACTTGCTGTCTTCTTCTGTTTCAGGGATGTGCACACCACAGTAGTAAAAAATTAGATACATAATCAGGAACATCAGAGTAATTTCAGTACAGAGTTATAGACTATTGTTGGTATCACTGTGATAAATTATTGCCAAATGGGATCTCAAATCTTCTTCATTTGAGTGTAAAGCAGCGCCATCCAAACCATTCCCTTGAGACACTTGTGTTGTATTATCTGACAAACCAGTACAGGAGATTCTGTGGAAAAATCTGTGCTTTCTTCCTTTCAGCCAAAAAAGAAAGAGGATTTTGAATGGAGTGGTGATTCTTTATGCAGAGCTGAGATGCGACACCTACCAGACGGTGAGAGATGGCAAGCCCTAATAATACAGAGCTGTACAATGGTTCTGACAGGCGAGCAATAAAGCAATCAGGGTCCCAGGCATTCCAAATCTCTTTACCGCCCACCCTCTAACAGACTGAGAGATGGGCGGATGACCTGTGAGCTGTCAATCATGGGGGATACCTGCTGGAGCCTGATCAGGGAGAACTGAGGGCACCAGTCCATCAGATCTGTTTTCACACTCCAGACACTAACATTGCAAGCATAACCACAGACACAAAAAAGCTGCACCGCCTCACTCTTAATTAGGAGATGTGTGTGCGTGCGTGTGTTGTTTGGGGGTGGACTTGTTTGGTTTAAATGGGTATGGGAGTGTCTTAGATATAGGGGAATAGTAAGTGGAATCCCAGTGAGACAGAAAATAACCTTTTCCCTTGATTTAGGAATCAGGCATTGATCTGTCATGCTGTTTTGTACAAGTAAGAGCTCTCTCAGCATTGCTTCTTAGTGTGTATATGCAGTGTGTGCATGTGTGTGTATGTGATAGAGGGGTGGGGGGTAAGTCTTGTTCATTAGCTGTCTGTAGCCCATTCCAGCAAATAGATCACCATAATTCTGTGGTTAGTTAATGGCTTTCTGGTGTTTCCTCTAGAGTCTTCCTGTCTGAGGGCTGACTGCTAAAACTCCTCCACTGTTTTTTCCCTTTTTTTCCAAGTGGGGAGTCTTGTGTTCTGCTGCCTAACTCAGAAAATTGGCTTCAACCAGTGGCCAAGTCTGTGAGCAGTCTGGCCGCATGGATTCACATTAGAGAAGTAAAAGCAACATCACAAAAAACATGCTGATCTGACATTCTGTCTCACTGACTGGAATCGTATTGGTTTGCCACATTTCAAACCTCTCTGTAACAGGAAATTTTCTCACAATTAGGAGTTAGATTTCTTTGTGTTCTTTCTTCCTATAATGTCTTACAAATTTTAAATTTTACATGTTAAGGTCAACACAAAATATCATCAAGATGAATGAATGTGTAAGTTTTCTCTCAAAATATAATTTTTATTACTATGTTCCCTTGAATATCATTAAATGCAATAACATTTTCAAATGCCATATAAATAAAATGAAATCAGTGATATATTATTATAAACTAGCTTATGAATACTTTTAAAGCAATTTAGGACTGTGTTTATTCATAAAATTGTAGGTTAGTGGCAGCATTAAAAGACATGTTATTCAATGGCAGGAGAAACCGGAGCGCCCAAAGAAAATGTGCACAAAACTTCAGACTTTATGCATCTCAGAGACTGGGCTGTCATTAAATGGGTATTAATATGTCTGTAAATTCTTTAACAGTTTATAATTAGAGTTTGATATATTTTTTGGAAAGTTTGTACCCTAGAAGAATATTTTCCTTTTTGGTCACCTGAGGTTTGTTGTACCAGTAGCATTATGTTGAAGTGTGTTGACAAATTATACATTTCAAATAATAGCTTGCCTTTTTGGTTTTGATGTTTTCCAAGCAAACTAAAATCAAATTAGCTGACCAACTTTTAGGTGAAAGAAACCCACGAGGAATCATCATCTAATTTGATGACTCCTTTCATTATTACATGTTTTAAGGTAAATGTTTGTTATGCCTTCTCATATGGTTCAGTAACATATTACTGATACCAGTCTTTTCATTGATTCTGCTTATAGGTCAAATTTTTTATCGACTTTCTTATTGAACCTTGGTCAGTTTTGTGTTTGAAAAAGTAATCCTACACAGGTTTTCAGTGTCAACACAACTCTTTAAATAGCTAAAGTCTGAACACTATGTAGAAAGAAAGGTGTGTAATTTACTTTGTTTTACAAAATCGCCACTGCTTTGAGATTGACATAATTGTTTTTCAGTGTACATCCTGGCATTGATTAAGGAATTTATACACAATTTGGTACCAGTTTTTAACTGGATTTGATCTTGAGTCCCATCAGCTTCCATCCCTACCAATGCACTGGCGACTGCTCAGGCCAGAGGCCTTATGCTTTCGTGCCGCCTGTTTATCCCATTCTTGTGAATGCAATATCTCAGAAATCCTTTGAGGGACTTTCTTTAAATTTGGTACTGTATGTGTCCGCCTGGGCTCAGAATTGAACTGGTAAGAATTTGATCCTATAGTAAATTGTCAAATAGAACAAAACAAATAATGAAAGTGATGACATTTCATATCCAAACGGTCACCCTAAAAAAAGAGTTCTTAGAAGGGGTGAATGCAACAATCTTGCATTTACTTGGATATTGAATTGGTGACTATAATCTTGGGTGGTTACCTTGAACCAGTAGTGAATGTGCAGGTCTTGAAAATGTGAAGTGTTTCGCTGTCATGGCTACAAAGAGTCAAGATTCAAGAGCTTTATTGTCATTTCAACCACATATAGCTGATGCAGAACATAGTGAAATGAAATAGTGTTTCTCCAGGACCTG